>OX596011.1:39821436-39874002 GCA_951394025.1 Heteromyza rotundicornis
ACTCGAATACGTCGAGAAGAAGCCCAGGGAAGAATGAGCTGTGGAGTACTGTGCAAGAATGGCATAACCAAATAATGGATTCCATCGACGACCTGGATTCAAACGACTACAACTTTGAAGCGTACCTGGAAACCGATGCACGGATCAGCGATGGAGTAATGAGAATCCAAGAGAAGGGATCAAAGATGGTACCAGAAACGCAAGGTGAAGCAGTAGCGCACTATTCGGTTGCAAATCATCATTTGCCGAAGGTGGATCTGCCAAAATTCGATGGGGACTACCTGAAGTGGCGTCAGTTCTACGATGTATTCAACGAGATCATCCACAAGTCCACACTTCCGGTAATGACGAAGATGTTGTACCTAAAAAGAAACCTGGTCGGAGAAGCGGAAAAACTGATTGGACACTTAGCAACAACGACAGAAAACTATAGCACAGCCTGGACCATTCTGCAGGATCGCTATAACAATAACTGAGTAGTTACTGCAGCTCTGATGGACAAGTTACTAGGACAAGCAAAGCACCCAGCAGACAATCCATCAGTGGCAGCTTTGAAAGGTCTTCATGACACAACGAATGAAACTCTAAGGGCATTGGAAAACTTGGGCGTGGACACAACATCATGGGATATAATAATACTACATATCTTGGTCAAAAAACTTGACGGGTGTACTCATATATTTTATGAGCAATCCTTGGCCAATCCTAGAGAACTGCAGTCTCTTCAACATTTTTTGAAGTTTCTGGAAACAACATTCCAATCGCTGGATGCGGTAGGGCAAAAGAACAAACCTTCCTCTACCAAAGCACTGACGTCAATGGCTACGTCAGAATATAAGAAGAAGTGCAAATGTTGCAACGAAGATGCACACCAGCTGCCAGAAGTTTCAGAAGCTGTCAGTTAATCAGCGGATAAAATTCCTTCAATCAAACAGATTATGCATAAACTGCATGAAACCAGGCCACTTCGCAAGGGATTGTTGTTCAGGAAAATGTTCCAAGTGTGGACGTAAACATAACACTCTGGTACATTTAGAAAACTCAAAAAATCGTGCACCGGCTCAGGAAAACACTGGAAAAGGGTCTGAAGATGATACAGCTAAGCAATCCACAACCTTGGCAGCCTCAAAAGATTCTCATCAAAATGGATACGTCCTTCTCAGCACCGCAGTTGTAACGCTTTCCGCTAACAATGGTCAAGCGGTAGATTGTAGAGCGATTTTGTACTCAGGGTCTCAGGTCAATTTAATGAGTGAAAGAATGGTCAAAAAGCTCGGACTGTCATTGAAACCCATTGTAATGCGAATTGAAGGCATAGGTACTGGAAAAAGTGAAGCCCGCAGTCGTGTAAATGTCGAGCTCCAATCAAGAACCAACAAATACTCAACGCGACTGGAAGCGTACATTCTTCCTCATATTGTATCACAACAACCATTGGTGGAGTTGGACACATCATCTTGGGCAATACCAAAAAATGTCACCTTAGCAGACCCATACTTCAATTGTCCTGGAATGATCGATATAGTCATCGGTGCTGAGTTTTACCAAATTCTGTTGTCCACTGGAAAAATCCACCTGGATGAAGGGCTCCCAACTCTACAAAACATAGTATTTGGGTGGATTTTGGCCGTAAACAAATTCTGATTCAGCCGCTGTGGCAAACCAAGTTATCATGGGACGAGGAGCTGACCGCGGAACTAAATGACAAATGGAAGTTTAAGGATAACCTAAAGAAACTTAATAAGGCACACGTACCCAGACACATCTTTCAACAAGGCGTAAAAGATACACCACAACTTCATGCATTCGCAGACGCTTCACAGAAGGCATACGGTGCTGAAATTTATGTCAGATCTATTACCAGGAACGGAGTAGTAGTGGTGCAGTTTTTATGTGCAAAATCTCGCGTGGCGCCTCTAAAAGCACAAACAATACCTCGGCTAGAACTTTGTGCAGCGCTTCTTAGCGCATAGTTAATGGCTCGTGGGAAGGAAGATTTACATATCCAAGATGCCACCGCATACTTCTGGACCTATTCGCACGTCGTTCTGGCCTGGATCAACTCAAGCTCGACATCATTCCAGACATTCATAGCCAACAGGACTGCAAGAATTCAAGAACTGTCCTTGGCCAGCCAATGGCGACACGTACAATCAAAGGACAATCCCGCAGACATCCTATCGAGAGGTTTGTTGCCTTCAGAAATAATGACAAGCAACTTATGGCTCTACGGGCCCAGGTTCCTCCATGGAAAAATGAATATATGGCCAAGGATCTACGACCCGGAAGAAGCTAGTGGAAACACCATGGAGAGAAAGCTAAAAGTAGTCCATGCAAATATAGCCATCAAGAACGATTTAGAAGCTTTAATTTACCAAATCAACCACGGAAACTCATTCAGAACATTACTACATATCGTGGCATACATGCTTAGGTTCATAGAGCATGTCAAAAAGGGAGCTGGTGATCGAAGACAACATATTTCAATCACAACTGATGAACTAAAAGCATCCCTTAATGTCATAATTAGGGCCATGCAGCTGTCAGACTTTAAAGACAAAATGCAGCCACTCAGCAAACACAAATGCGTAAGCAAAACAAGCCTTTTCTCGATGATAACGGAATTATTCGTGTTGGCGGAAGGCTGGAGGCGGCAAACGTGACATACGATGCCAAACATCCAATGGTTATTCCATACAACGACCCATTGTCCAAACTGTTGTTGAAATGGTTTCATGAAGAGAACCTTCACTGTGGACCACAAACCCTTTTGGCTCACATTCGACAAAGAGTTTGGCCCATCAAAGGGAAATCTATGTCTCGATCGGTCGTACAAGGCGATGTTCGATGCTCCAAGGCGAAGCCAAAATTATGTCAACAAATAATAGGAGGATTGCCAGCGACAAGAATTCAGCCAGCTAGACCGTTCATCAATGCCGGAGTAGACTTCTGTGGTCCTTTCTGGATTCATTTCAAAGCTCGAGGTAAATGGCCACACAAAGCATATGTAGCGGTATTTTGTTGTTTTGTCACCAAGGCGGTTCATTTAGAAATCGTCAGTGATCTCACGACAGAAGCGTTCATTGGATGCCTAAAGCGGTTCATCGGACGACGGGGACGATGTCAGAACCTATATTGTGACAACGCGACAAATTTTGTTGGCGCCAGAAACCAGCTGATCGACCTAAAGAACACGCTTCACACGGAGAAAGCACAAGAAGTCATTATGAGGACCTGCAGCGACAAAGGCATTCAATTCCATTTCATCCCTCCAAGAGCACCTCATTTTGGCGGCTTATGGGAAGCAGCTGTAAAATCTGCCAAGAATCTATTTGTCAGAAGTGTTTCAAACGCCTCATTGACTTACGAAGAGTTGGAGACAGTGATGGTGGAGTTAGAAGCAATCTTAAACTCACGACCATTGACACCACTGTCAGCCGATCCGAATGACTTAAACGCCTAGACACCCAGACCCTTTCTGATTGGTGAACCGCTAACGGCATAAATTGATACAACTGCAACATCCACCAAGGGGTCTTTGCTCACAAGATGGAAATTAGTGGCGCAACTAAAGCACGAATTTTGGAAGCATTGGTCGTGAGATTACCTGAATGAACTTCAATACCGACATAAATAGAAGGAGCAAATCAACAACGTTAAACCGGGCATGATGGTGGTAATCAAAGAAGACAATTTACCCCCCCTTAAATGGCCACTGGGAAGGATAGTCAAATCCTACCAGGGGCATGACAATGCAGTTAGAGTAGCGGACATAAAAACTGCAAGCGGCATCTGTAAGCGACCAATTCATAGACTTGCACCACTCTCAATAACGGAATCCAATCCAGAAGAAAGTACAGCCATGGACCAAAATATAGAACAAGAGTCGCAGCCTGAACAACACCCAAGACCTTCAAACAATGAAAGCGCAGATGACATCCCCAACAAACGACACAAATCCACAAACCATCCATTTCTCTTAACAATCCTTGTCTCCCTACTGCTACTTCCGGCAGTACTGGGTAGTACAGTTCTGGTTGAGAAATTTGTTGCAGATCCTGGAATATACTTTGAAGGAATGGGGACAGCAAAAATCGTGACAGCAGAATGGAAAATGATAGCCTACTCCAATTTGGATCCATTTTGGGATCTTTGCAACAACATTAGACTTGGAAATATCCACAGTTTGTGGCACAAAGCTGACACAATTAACACAAACTGGATCCGGCATAATCACAATGGAACCGAATTGCGTAATCAAAAGCAACGTATTCACAATTCAAGGCCACAATACCTCATCTAGCACAGTACATACATCATACGCTACAGTTAAGGATATCCAAAATATCCGCACACCACTGGAAGTAAGAAGGGTTTTCAATACAACATTCACAAAGTTTGAGACTCAATTGGAACAACTCACCATCCTCCAAAACCATCTAGCAAGTGAAGACTTTACAAATCTTCCGAACGGAATCCAACCGACAACATCACCATGCGGTCAGCTACACTGCACTCATCCTATCCACAATTCGGCTTCTTTTCATCATAATATGGCAATTAAAATCCAGATGCAACGAGCACGTTAAAGATGCCAACAATCAAAGCAAAAACACCAACTCTACTCCCACGGACCAAAACTTCAAATGACGACGTTCGAGAGTACATTTCCACGTTGTTGACAGTTCGTCTTCGGTGGGGAGAATGTTGAATTATCACCACAACTTTGACGGTTAATGCACTGTAGTCGATTGGCCTTGGCCATGAATTCACTACAAGGACACCCGCAGGTTTCCCGACCAAGGATTGCCAATTTCAGCCTGGTTGAGGCTGTTGCAACAACAACACTCTCGTTTGCACGACTGAAAAATGCAAGCGCTGCCGATTATGCTGACTGTAAAACAAGCAGTCAAGGTTGCGACAATTAAATTAATCAAATTATAAGTATAAAAGAAGCCACAAATCAATAAAGAAACGAGTTGTTTATTGACTGGAAACAGTAAAAGGTGTTTTTTACAAGCGCAAGTTGGCGTAGTAGAATCAGTTCATTAAACATTCCGTTCGAGTGGTTCAAGTGCCATATCGAACCAATCCTGAATAAGTTGCCAAGGTTCAACTGCCTGTGCAACATCATATTCTCGGGATTAAACAGGCGGATAAATCGAAAAACAACGAATGATTAGAAACTATTCTTTCAATTGCACTAAGATATTTTTACAAAATTAAGCGTATTTTAAAACTATGTTTCTTACCAGTATTTGCACGTGTGGCCACTGGGTAAATTGCATTAGTATGTGAGGACCAGGCACTCGATGAGTACTTTAAAATCAAGTTCCGAATAGAAATAACTCGATGTGTATACTTATGTATCACTATTATTTATTAATTGCGCTTTAAAATTAGTTTATTCAACATGCCGTCATCAAAAAAAAATCCTATATGGAAATATTTTACAAAGTCTGATACTCAACCATCGAGGGCGTCATGTGACATGTGCTCTAAGTTATGTTCTCTGAGCAGTAAACCCAAAATCACAAACAATAGCTGGTCTGAAAGCACATATTAAAAATTAGAGACCGACCGAAATTCGGTATTGATCATAGTTTCGAAAATCAGAAGCGACAAAGAAGACAAGTCCCCAATTTGTATTGAAAAAAGAAAAATAAAAAACTTTGAAACTTATTTTCTTGAAAGAATTTGTATGTTACATACAGTATTCACCCATTCACCGCTTCACAGCGTTCTCACTCTTCTCCTATCAGATCTATTACTCTCGCTATGATTTTTAAATTTCTACTCCTCTACTACTATTGTAAGAAAACTTCTCCTCAAAATATTATGTGAGTTTCATACAATGCAAAAATACTACTCTTACTACAAATCTACTACCATGACAGAAATTTCTACTACTATTGTAGAATCTCTACTACTCTACGCAGAAACCCTAATCTACTCCCCTCTCTTGAAATCTGCTACCTTGACAGTAATTTCTACTACTCTCGTAGAATTTCTACTACTCTACATAAAAAAATTAAATCTACTCCCCTTTCTTGAAATCTACTCCCCTAAAATCGAATATCTACAACTCTCGCCTTAGCAAAAAGTGAGAACCCTGCCCCTTCAATTGATTTCCACGCATTTGATAGTTTGCTTCTAAATTCATCTAATTCATGATCTGAACTTAAAATTATTGATTTCAGCCTACTGATACGCTTAATTATGTACAACTTTATTACATTTATATTCACAATTTTTTCTTTTATTTTTTCGGCTTCGGTTTCGGTTAAAATTAAAAAATTAAAATTAGGCCATTTCGGTTTCGGCCGAAAAAAAATATAATAAATTTCGGCCATTTCGGTTTTGGCCGAAATTGAAAAAAGCGATTTCGGTCGGTCTCTACTTTTAATATCTCACTGTCTATTTCTATTCTCGACAATGCATCTGCATTAGTGTTAATTTTCCCTTGTTTATATATTATTTCAAAGTTATAGTCTGCTAAGTCCATCCTGATTCGGGTCATTTTTGATGGTGCATTTTTTTGTGTAAAAAGTAGAGACCGACCGAAATCGCTTTTTTTAATTTCGGCCAAAACCAAAATGGCCGAAATTTTTTTTTTTCGGCCGAATTTTTATTTTTTTAAATTTTGGCCGAAACCGAAGCCGAAACCGAAAAAATAAAAGAAACAATTGTGAGTAAATGTAATAAAGTGGTACATAATTAAGCTTATCAGTAGGCTGAAATCGATGGCGCATATTCATAGTCAAATTTAGTAGCTGCTAAACTTTAGAACCAGCTTAGTAGCTGCCAGTTCAGTGTATTATCTGTCAACTTTGTAGATTACTAAAGTTAAGTTGGAGCTTAATTTGACTATGAATTTTAAGATCAGATCATGAATTAGATGAATTTAGAAGCAAACTATCAAATGCGTGGAAATCCATGAGTAGTAGAAATTACTGTCAGGGTATAAGATTTCAAGAGAGGGGAGTAGATATGGGTTTATGCGTAGAGTACTAGAAATTATACGAGAGTAGTAGAAATTTCTGGCGGGGAAGCAGATTTGTAGAAAGAATAGTACTTTTGCATTGTATGAAACTCACATAATATTTTAAGGAGTAGATTTCTTACAATAGTAGTAGAAAATATTTTGAGGGAAGTAGAAAAATCTGCTACCGTAGTAGAGGAGCAGAAATTTATAAATCATTGCGAGAGTATTAGATCTACTCCGATAGGACATGTCTTCTTTGTCGCTTCTGATTCCTCGAAACTATAATCAATGCTTACATTTGTGTTACATACCGCTTTTATCCACTTGGTTGTTCCTTATGTATTTTGATACGCTAAATAATTAAATTTTTACAGCACGCACCAGTTTTTTGCAAACGCCACAAAAATTGAATTTTTTGTGCTGTAAAAATTTCATTATTATTATTTTCGTATCCTGGGTGGCAAAATACATAAGAATTTGTCTCTCAAGTATATTTAACACACAAAAAGTTCAGTTTTGTCGATCCGTGTAATTTTTGTTATTTATTTGTTACATTTTTCTATCAAACCGAAATTTTTGGCGGAAATATAGAAATTTCGGCCGAAAACGAAATTTGGCCGAAACAGCTTTTTTTGGTCGAAAAGCCGAAAAACCGAAACCGAATTTCGGTCGGTCTCTAGTTCTAAGTATTTAGAAAGATCCAATAAAACAAAATATAAAGTAAAAAAAAAATAAATTGTTGAGGTAGTTAAGGAACGTAGGAAGTTAGTTTACGATAAGAATTTGAATATAAGCAATTTTAAGGTAGACTACTTAGTGTTAGTGAAATTAGAAACAAGGAAGAAAAATCGAAGCCCATATCATGGACCTTATAGAATAATAGAATGAAAATGTGTTAATTCAGTAATAGATATAAGAGGAAAACATAAAAAATGCCATAATAATAATTCTTTAAGGAAATAAAAAAACCAAATTCAAAAAAAAAAAAAAATATTTTGTAATTATTTATAAATATTTTAACTTTAAATTCAATTATAACAATAATCTATTTTGTTGCCAAGGAATTGTATAAGGGGAAATCGAAACTTAAACTAAAACTCAAAATTTTATATCTCGGAAAGCAGATTTTTGCGGCAAAAAAATAGTTCAGATTCGGTTTAAAGACGTCAAAATACATAATACAAAAATAAAAAATTGGAAAAATCGCATGATTAAATCGCCTTGCAATAAATATAATCGACAATCGGAAAAAATGTTTAGCCGTAACAGGTGAAAACAGAGTTTTGTGTATACACATTCAAATGATCACCATACAGCTTGCTGAACTTAATCGCCATTAGCTGAAGACATTTCAGAATTGTGTTTGGGTCAGTTAGCTAGAGCTTCCGCTTTCTCTGCGGCAGCAATAGGTTCAAGACCGGCAGCGGTCGTAGTTTTTTTTAAAATCCATTGCATCATATTTTTTTTCCTTTTTTTTAATCTTTCTTTTTCAATGTAACAGTTCAACTTCCAACATTAGGCCACAATTACATCATGAAAAAAATTTCTTTCTATTCTTTACAAAATGTAATGAAAATTCATATATTTCACAAATTTCTATAAAAAAAGTTACAAATAAAAACATAGAAAATATTTCAAAATATATTTAATGCCACAGACTGATAGCAACCCTCTTCCCTGAAATAGGATGGCAACGCTGTCAGGGGAGAATGACAGAACAAAACAGTCTCCGCACAATTTTTGACTGAGGCAAAACGTAAAATACGACGAATTACTTTTCATATTAAAATATATATTTACTTCACTTTTTGTAACTGATCTCAAACTAAAATAAATATAATTAAAAACCGGCACTCGACAACGTCAGAAGGGGGATTCTTAATCCATTTGCCAAGGTGCCGATGCTGAAAAGCTGTAAAACGAAAATTTTGGTCATAGGGGCTAAATTCAGGCGACGCAAGTTCTAGAAACCGGCACAAGGAAGCACAGTGTAAGGAAAGCATACGACGCATTACTCTGTAAATGAAAAGTCCAAGATGGTGCACAGGGACGCACACGGTACAAAGAGGCATACGACGCAGTAAGTTTACGCCGCAGGTGCAAAAGCGACAGTTGGGTGCGAATGCTAGAGTCGGAAGAAGCAAACGACGCATACGGCGGCGCATAATCGACAGTAAGTGACAGCGGCGGGGGAAAGGCAACGAAGGTGGGGAATAAGAAAGAAACGGAAATTTTCAAACGGCAACGCAAAGGAAAGGGGAAATTTCATAGAGCAACAAACGACAAAATTTTTGGAAAAGTCAAAAATCGAAACGATACTCGAAGAACGGAGAAAGAATTTCGTGAACTGAAAGATGCAGTTGCAAATTTGACGGTTTTGGTTGATGGCCTTGCAAAGTGTGAGCCACAACGGCTCCAGTCAACTGGGCAACAAGGGCCAAGTGGAAGCGCTACTCGACATCTTTTGGAAAATTAATTGTCAACGTCATCAAGTCAAACAGCGACTCATCAGGGGTTACCAAGTAGAGCACACGATGCGATAGGCATGCTTCCAGAGTTTGATCCACTGAAACGCACACTTACATCTGAACAGTTCCTACATAAAGTGCAGCAGTTGCAGCTGTTGTATGGGTGGAGCGACGAAACGATACTGTTTGCAGTGCAGCACAAGATGAATGTTGTGGCAAAGGGCTGGATAGATGCCCAACGAGTTTTCCAGACATGGTCTGAGTTTACAGCTGCATTTGTTAAAGATTTCCCGGGGACGGTGAGCGCAGCAGATGTACATCGAGACATGATGCATCGGAAGCGAAAGGTAGGCGAAACGTTCGTGGAATATTACTACGCCATGCTCGCTATGGGGCGACGAGGTGAGCTAGATGAGCTGTCAATCAATTCGTACGTTATAAATGGGTTGAATGATTCAAATCTTACGCGAACACTGCTGACGATGAATCTAAAGTCATGCAACGATTTGTTACGATCTATGGAACATTTGACACCGACGATGGGTACCGATCAGCTCAAGATGTCACGAATTCAAAACCACAAAAGTATGAGGTTCAACGTGAGCGATCAAGTGACGGTAGATGAACAGCGAGCGGTGCAGCGATTGTTAGCATCGTATGAAGACTGTTTTGCCGAAGACATATCGAACCTGGGTCGGTGCAACCGGGCGCAAATGGAAATCAAAGTAAAAACTGAAGAGGCAATTGTGGGTAAACGGTACCAGGTTCGGTTTGCACAACGAGAGACACTGTCAACGATTATCAACCATTTGCGGGCACACGACATAATACGTCCGAGTCCTCGAAACACGCAGCATCTGTCGTATTTGTAAAGAAGGCCAACGGCGAAAGTCGAATGTGCGTCGATTATCGTGCATTGAACGAAGTTTGAGACTCAATTGGAACAACTCACCATCCTCCAAAACCATCTAGCAAGTGAAGACTTTACAAATCTTCCGAACGGAATCCAACCGACAACATCACCATGCGGTCAGCTACACTGCACTCATTCTATCCACAATTCGTCTTCTTTTCATCATAATATGGCAATTAAAATCCAGATGCAACGAGCACGTTAAAGATGCCAACAATCAAAGCAAAAACACCAACTCTACTCCCACGGACCAAAACTTCACATGACGACGACGAATCAACGTTCGAGAGTACATTTCCACGGTGTTGACAGTTCGTCTTCGGTGGGGAGAATGTTGAATTATCACCACAACTTTGACGGTTAATGCACTGTAGTCGATTGGCCTTGGCCATGAATTCACTACAATGCATTGAACAAATGCACAGTTAGCATCCCCTCGGACACCCACAGGTTTCCCGACCAAGGATTGCCAATTTCAGCCTGGTTGAGGCTGTTGCAAAAACAACACTCTCGTTTGCACGACTGAAAAATGCAAGCGCTGCCGATTATGCTGACTGTAAAACAAGCAGTCAAGGTTGCGACAATTAAATTAATCAAATTATAAGTATAAAAGAAGCCACAAATCAATAAAGAAACGAGTTGTTTATTGACTGGAAACAGTAAAAGGTGTTTTTTACAAGCGCAAGTTGGCGTAGTAGAATCAGTTCATTAAACATTCCGTTCGAGTGGTTCAAGTGCCATATCGAACCAATCCTGAATAAGTTGCCAAGGTTCAACTGCCTGTGCAACATCATATTCTCGGGATTAAACAGGCGGATAAATCGAAAAACAACGAATGATTAGAAACTATTCTTTCAATTGCACTAAGATATTTTTACAAAATTAAGCGTATTTTAAAACTATGTTTCTTACCAGTATTTGCACGTGTGGCCACTGGGTAAATTGCATTAGTATGTGAGGACCAGGCACTCGATGAGTACTTTAAAATCAAGTTCCGAATAGAAATAACTCGATGTGTATACTTATGTATCACTATTATTTATTAATTGCGCTTTAAAATTAGTTTATTCAACATGCCGTCATCAAAAAAAAAATCCTATATGGAAATATTTTACAAAGTCTGATACTCAACCATCGAGGGCGTCATGTGACATGTGCTCTAAGTTATGTTCTCTGAGCAGTAAACCCAAAATCACAAACAATAGCTGGTCTGAAAGCACATATTAAAAATTAGAGACCGACCGAAATTCGGTATTGATCATAGTTTCGAAAATCAGAAGCGACAAAGAAGACAAGTCCCCAATTTGTATTGAAAAAAGAAAAATAAAAAACTTTGAAACTTATTTTCTTGAAAGAATTTGTATGTTACATACAGTATTCACCCATTCACCGCTTCACAGCGTTCTCACTCTTCTCCTATCAGATCTATTACTCTCGCTATGATTTTTAAATTTCTACTCCTCTACTACTATTGTAAGAAAACTTCTCCTCAAAATATTATGTGAGTTTCATACAATGCAAAAATACTACTCTTACTACAAATCTACTACCATGACAGAAATTTCTACTACTATTGTAGAATCTCTACTACTCTACGCAGAAACCCTAATCTACTCCCCTCTCTTGAAATCTGCTACCTTGACAGTAATTTCTACTACTCTCGTAGAATTTCTACTACTCTACATAAAAAAATTAAATCTACTCCCCTTTCTTGAAATCTACTCCCCTAAAATCGAATATCTACAACTCTCGCCTTAGCAAAAAGTGAGAACCCTGCCCCTTCAATTGATTTCCACGCATTTGATAGTTTGCTTCTAAATTCATCTAATTCATGATCTGAACTTAAAATTATTGATTTCAGCCTACTGATACGCTTAATTATGTACAACTTTATTACATTTATATTCACAATTTTTTCTTTTATTTTTTCGGCTTCGGTTTCGGTTAAAATTAAAAAATTAAAATTAGGCCATTTCGGTTTCGGCCGAAAAAAAATATAATAAATTTCGGCCATTTCGGTTTTGGCCGAAATTGAAAAAAGCGATTTCGGTCGGTCTCTACTTTTAATATCTCACTGTCTATTTCTATTCTCGATAATGCATCTGCATTAGTGTTAATTTTCCCTTGTTTATATATTATTTCAAAGTTATAGTCTGCTAAGTCCATCCTGATTCGGGTCATTTTTGATGGTGCATTTTTTTGTGTAAAAAGTAGAGACCGACCGAAATCGCTTTTTTTAATTTCGGCCAAAACCAAAATGGCCGAAATTTTTTTTTTTCGGCCGAATTTTTATTTTTTTAAATTTTGGCCGAAACCGAAGCCGAAACCGAAAAAATAAAAGAAACAATTGTGAGTAAATGTAATAAAGTGGTACATAATTAAGCTTATCAGTAGGCTGAAATCGATGGCGCATATTCATAGTCAAATTTAGTAGCTGCTAAACTTTAGAACCAGCTTAGTAGCTGCCAGTTCAGTGTATTATCTGTCAACTTTGTAGATTACTAAAGTTAAGTTGGAGCTTAATTTGACTATGAATTTTAAGATCAGATCATGAATTAGATGAATTTAGAAGCAAACTATCAAATGCGTGGAAATCCATGAGTAGTAGAAATTACTGTCAGGGTATAAGATTTCAAGAGAGGGGAGTAGATATGGGTTTATGCGTAGAGTACTAGAAATTATACGAGAGTAGTAGAAATTTCTGGCGGGGAAGCAGATTTGTAGAAAGAATAGTACTTTTGCATTGTATGAAACTCACATAATATTTTAAGGAGTAGATTTCTTACAATAGTAGTAGAAAATATTTTGAGGGAAGTAGAAAAATCTGCTACCGTAGTAGAGGAGCAGAAATTTATAAATCATTGCGAGAGTATTAGATCTACTCCGATAGGACATGTCTTCTTTGTCGCTTCTGATTCCTCGAAACTATAATCAATGCTTACATTTGTGTTACATACCGCTTTTATCCACTTGGTTGTTCCTTATGTATTTTGATACGCTAAATAATTAAATTTTTACAGCACGCACCAGTTTTTTGCAAACGCCACAAAAATTGAATTTTTTGTGCTGTAAAAATTTCATTATTATTATTTTCGTATCCTGGGTGGCAAAATACATAAGAATTTGTCTCTCAAGTATATTTAACACACAAAAAGTTCAGTTTTGTCGATCCGTGTAATTTTTGTTATTTATTTGTTACATTTTTCTATCAAACCGAAATTTTTGGCGGAAATATAGAAATTTCGGCCGAAAACGAAATTTGGCCGAAACAGCTTTTTTTTGGTCGAAAAGCCGAAAAACCGAAACCGAATTTCGGTCGGTCTCTAGTTCTAAGTATTTAGAAAGATCCAATAAAACAAAATATAAAGTGAAAAAAAAATAAATTGTTGAGGTAGTTAAGGAACGTAGGAAGTTAGTTTACGATAAGAATTTGAATATAAGCAATTTTAAGGTAGACTACTTAGTGTTAGTGAAATTAGAAACAAGGAAGAAAAATCGAAGCCCATATCATGGACCTTATAGAATAATATAATGAAAATGTGTTAATTCAGTAATAGATATAAGAGGAAAACATAAAAAATGCCATAATAATAATTCTTTAAGGAAATAAAAAAACCAAATTCAAAAAAAAAAAAAAATATTTTGTAATTATTTATAAATATTTTAACTTTAAATTCAATTATAACAATAATCTATTTTGTTGCCAAGGAATTGTATAAGGGGAAATCGAAACTTAAACTAAAACTCAAAATTTTATATCTCGGAAAGCAGATTTTTGCGGCAAAAAAATAGTTCAGATTCGGTTTAAAGACGTCAAAATACATAATACAAAAATAAAAAATTGGAAAAATCGCATGATTAAATCGCCTTGCAATAAATATAATCGACAATCGGAAAAAATGTTTAGCCGTAACAGGTGAAAACAGAGTTTTGTGTATACACATTCAAATGATCACCATACAGCTTGCTGAACTTAATCGCCATTAGCTGAAGACATTTCAGAATTGTGTTTGGGTCAGTTAGCTAGAGCTTCCGCTTTCTCTGCGGCAGCAATAGGTTCAAGACCGGCAGCGGTCGTAGTTTTTTTTAAAATCCATTGCATCATATTTTTTTTCCTTTTTTTTAATCTTTCTTTTTCAATGTAACAGTTCAACTTCCAACATTAGGCCACAATTACATCATGAAAAAAATTTCTTTCTATTCTTTACAAAATGTAATGAAAATTCATATATTTCACAAATTTCTATAAAAAAAATTACAAATAAAAACATAGAAAATATTTCAAAATATATTTAATGCCACAGACTGATAGCAACCCTCTTCCCTGAAATAGGATGGCAACGCTGTCAGGGGAGAATGACAGAACAAAACAGTCTCCGCACAATTTTTGACTGAGGCAAAACGTAAAATACGACGAATTACTTTTCATATTAAAATATATATTTACTTCACTTTTTGTAACTAATCTCAAACTAAAATAAATATAATTAAAAACCGGCACTCGACAACGTCAGAAGGGGGATTCTTAATCCATTTGCCAAGGTGCCGATGCTGAAAAGCTGTAAAACGAAAATTTTGGTCATAGGGGCTAAATTCAGGCGACGCAAGTTCTAGAAACCGGCACAAGGAAGCACAGTGTAAGGAAAGCATACGACGCATTACTCTGTAAATGAAAAGTCCAAGATGGTACACAGGGACGCACACGGTACAAAGAGGCATACGACGCAGTAAGTTTACGCCGCAGGTGCAAAAGCGACAGTTGGGTGCGAATGCTAGAGTCGGAAGAAGCAAACGACGCATACGGCGGCGCATAATCGACAGTAAGTGACAGCGGCGGGGGAAAGGCAACGAAGGTGGGGAATAAGAAAGAAACGGAAATTTTCAAACGGCAACGCAAAGGAAAGGGGAAATTTCATAGAGCAACAAACGACAAAATTTTTGGAAAAGTCAAAAATCGAAACGGTACTCGAAGAACGGAGAAAGAATTTCGTGAACTGAAAGATGCAGTTGCAAATTTGACGGTTTTGGTTGATGGCCTTGCAAAGTGTGAGCCACAACGGCTCCAGTCAACTGGGCAACAAGGGCCAAGTGGAAGCGCTACTCGACATCTTTTGGAAAATTAATTGTCAACGTCATCAAGTCAAACAGCGACTCATCAGGGGTTACCAAGTAGAGCACACGATGCGATAGGCATGCTTCCAGAGTTTGATCCACTGAAACGCACACTTACATCTGAACAGTTCCTACATAAAGTGCAGCAGTTGCAGCTGTTGTATGGGTGGAGCGACGAAACGATACTGTTTGCAGTGCAGCACAAGATGAATGTTGTGGCAAAGGGCTGGATAGATGCCCAACGAGTTTTCCAGACATGGTCTGAGTTTACAGCAATTAAAATCCAGATGCAACGAGCACGTTAAAGATGCCAACAATCAAAGCAAAAACACCAACTCTACTCCCACGGACCAAAACTTCAAATGACGACGACGAATCAACGTTCGAGAGTACATTTCCACGGTGTTGACAGTTCGTCTTCGGTGGGGAGAATGTTGAATTATCACCACAACTTTGACGGTTAATGCACTGTAGTCGATTGGCCTTGGCCATGAATTCACTACAATGCATTGAACAAATGCACAGTTAGCATCCCCTCGGACACCCACAGGTTTCCCGACCAAGGATTGCCAATTTCAGCCTGGTTGAGGCTGTTGCAAAAACAACACTCTCGTTTGCACGACTGAAAAATGCAAGCGCTGCCGATTATGCTGACTGTAAAACAAGCAGTCAAGGTTGCGACAATTAAATTAATCAAATTATAAGTATAAAAGAAGCCACAAATCAATAAAGAAACGAGTTGTTTATTGACTGGAAACAGTAAAAGGTGTTTTTTACAAGCGCAAGTTGGCGTAGTAGAATCAGTTCATTAAACATTCCGTTCGAGTGGTTCAAGTGCCATATCGAACCAATCCTGAATAAGTTGCCAAGGTTCAACTGCCTGTGCAACATCATATTCTCGGGATTAAACAGGCGGATAAATCGAAAAACAACGAATGATTAGAAACTATTCTTTCAATTGCACTAAGATATTTTTACAAAATTAAGCGTATTTTAAAACTATGTTTCTTACCAGTATTTGCACGTGTGGCCACTGGGTAAATTGCATTAGTATGTGAGGACCAGGCACTCGATGAGTACTTTAAAATCAAGTTCCGAATAGAAATAACTCGATGTGTATACTTATGTATCACTATTATTTATTAATTGCGCTTTAAAATTAGTTTATTCAACATGCCGTCATCAAAAAAAAAATCCTATATGGAAATATTTTACAAAGTCTGATACTCAACCATCGAGGGCGTCATGTGACATGTGCTCTAAGTTATGTTCTCTGAGCAGTAAACCCAAAATCACAAACAATAGCTGGTCTGAAAGCACATATTAAAAATTAGAGACCGACCGAAATTCGGTATTGATCATAGTTTCGAAAATCAGAAGCGACAAAGAAGACAAGTCCCCAATTTGTATTGAAAAAAGAAAAATAAAAAACTTTGAAACTTATTTTCTTGAAAGAATTTGTATGTTACATACAGTATTCACCCATTCACCGCTTCACAGCGTTCTCACTCTTCTCCTATCAGATCTATTACTCTCGCTATGATTTTTAAATTTCTACTCCTCTACTACTATTGTAAGAAAACTTCTCCTCAAAATATTATGTGAGTTTCATACAATGCAAAAATACTACTCTTACTACAAATCTACTACCATGACAGAAATTTCTACTACTATTGTAGAATCTCTACTACTCTACGCAGAAACCCTAATCTACTCCCCTCTCTTGAAATCTGCTACCTTGACAGTAATTTCTACTACTCTCGTAGAATTTCTACTACTCTACATAAAAAAATTAAATCTACTCCCCTTTCTTGAAATCTACTCCCCTAAAATCGAATATCTACAACTCTCGCCTTAGCAAAAAGTGAGAACCCTGCCCCTTCAATTGATTTCCACGCATTTGATAGTTTGCTTCTAAATTCATCTAATTCATGATCTGAACTTAAAATTATTGATTTCAGCCTACTGATACGCTTAATTATGTACAACTTTATTACATTTATATTCACAATTTTTTCTTTTATTTTTTCGGCTTCGGTTTCGGTTAAAATTAAAAAATTAAAATTAGGCCATTTCGGTTTCGGCCGAAAAAAAATATAATAAATTTCGGCCATTTCGGTTTTGGCCGAAATTGAAAAAAGCGATTTCGGTCGGTCTCTACTTTTAATATCTCACTGTCTATTTCTATTCTCGATAATGCATCTGCATTAGTGTTAATTTTCCCTTGTTTATATATTATTTCAAAGTTATAGTCTGCTAAGTCCATCCTGATTCGGGTCATTTTTGATGGTGCATTTTTTTGTGTAAAAAGTAGAGACCGACCGAAATCGCTTTTTTTAATTTCGGCCAAAACCAAAATGGCCGAAATTTTTTTTTTTCGGCCGAATTTTTATTTTTTTAAATTTTGGCCGAAACCGAAGCCGAAACCGAAAAAATAAAAGAAACAATTGTGAGTAAATGTAATAAAGTGGTACATAATTAAGCTTATCAGTAGGCTGAAATCGATGGCGCATATTCATAGTCAAATTTAGTAGCTGCTAAACTTTAGAACCAGCTTAGTAGCTGCCAGTTCAGTGTATTATCTGTCAACTTTGTAGATTACTAAAGTTAAGTTGGAGCTTAATTTGACTATGAATTTTAAGATCAGATCATGAATTAGATGAATTTAGAAGCAAACTATCAAATGCGTGGAAATCCATGAGTAGTAGAAATTACTGTCAGGGTATAAGATTTCAAGAGAGGGGAGTAGATATGGGTTTATGCGTAGAGTACTAGAAATTATACGAGAGTAGTAGAAATTTCTGGCGGGGAAGCAGATTTGTAGAAAGAATAGTACTTTTGCATTGTATGAAACTCACATAATATTTTAAGGAGTAGATTTCTTACAATAGTAGTAGAAAATATTTTGAGGGAAGTAGAAAAATCTGCTACCGTAGTAGAGGAGCAGAAATTTATAAATCATTGCGAGAGTATTAGATCTACTCCGATAGGACATGTCTTCTTTGTCGCTTCTGATTCCTCGAAACTATAATCAATGCTTACATTTGTGTTACATACCGCTTTTATCCACTTGGTTGTTCCTTATGTATTTTGATACGCTAAATAATTAAATTTTTACAGCACGCACCAGTTTTTTGCAAACGCCACAAAAATTGAATTTTTTGTGCTGTAAAAATTTCATTATTATTATTTTCGTATCCTGGGTGGCAAAATACATAAGAATTTGTCTCTCAAGTATATTTAACACACAAAAAGTTCAGTTTTGTCGATCCGTGTAATTTTTGTTATTTATTTGTTACATTTTTCTATCAAACCGAAATTTTTGGCGGAAATATAGAAATTTCGGCCGAAAACGAAATTTGGCCGAAACAGCTTTTTTTTGGTCGAAAAGCCGAAAAACCGAAACCGAATTTCGGTCGGTCTCTAGTTCTAAGTATTTAGAAAGATCCAATAAAACAAAATATAAAGTGAAAAAAAAATAAATTGTTGAGGTAGTTAAGGAACGTAGGAAGTTAGTTTACGATAAGAATTTGAATATAAGCAATTTTAAGGTAGACTACTTAGTGTTAGTGAAATTAGAAACAAGGAAGAAAAATCGAAGCCCATATCATGGACCTTATAGAATAATAGAATGAAAATGTGTTAATTCAGTAATAGATATAAGAGGAAAACATAAAAAATGCCATAATAATAATTCTTTAAGGAAATAAAAAAACCAAATTCAAAAAAAAAAAAAAATATTTTGTAATTATTTATAAATATTTTAACTTTAAATTCAATTATAACAATAATCTATTTTGTTGCCAAGGAATTGTATAAGGGGAAATCGAAACTTAAACTAAAACTCAAAATTTTATATCTCGGAAAGCAGATTTTTGCGGCAAAAAAATAGTTCAGATTCGGTTTAAAGACGTCAAAATACATAATACAAAAATAAAAAATTGGAAAAATCGCATGATTAAATCGCCTTGCAATAAATATAATCGACAATCGGAAAAAATGTTTAGCCGTAACAGGTGAAAACAGAGTTTTGTGTATACACATTCAAATGATCACCATACAGCTTGCTGAACTTAATCGCCATTAGCTGAAGACATTTCAGAATTGTGTTTGGGTCAGTTAGCTAGAGCTTCCGCTTTCTCTGCGGCAGCAATAGGTTCAAGACCGGCAGCGGTCGTAGTTTTTTTTAAAATCCATTGCATCATATTTTTTTTCCTTTTTTTTAATCTTTCTTTTTCAATGTAACAGTTCAACTTCCAACATTAGGCCACAATTACATCATGAAAAAAATTTCTTTCTATTCTTTACAAAATGTAATGAAAATTCATATATTTCACAAATTTCTATAAAAAAAATTACAAATAAAAACATAGAAAATATTTCAAAATATATTTAATGCCACAGACTGATAGCAACCCTCTTCCCTGAAATAGGATGGCAACGCTGTCAGGGGAGAATGACAGAACAAAACAGTCTCCGCACAATTTTTGACTGAGGCAAAACGTAAAATACGACGAATTACTTTTCATATTAAAATATATATTTACTTCACTTTTTGTAACTGATCTCAAACTAAAATAAATATAATTAAAAACCGGCACTCGACAACGTCAGAAGGGGGATTCTTAATCCATTTGCCAAGGTGCCGATGCTGAAAAGCTGTAAAACGAAAATTTTGGTCATAGGGGCTAAATTCAGGCGACGTAAGTTCTAGAAACCGGCACAAGGAAGCACAGTGTAAGGAAAGCATACGACGCATTACTCTGTAAATGAAAAGTCCAAGATGGTGCACAGGGACGCACACGGTACAAAGAGGCATACGACGCAGTAAGTTTACGCCGCAGGTGCAAAAGCGACAGTTGGGTGCGAATGCTAGAGTCGGAAGAAGCAAACGACGCATACGGCGGCGCATAATCGACAGTAAGTGACAGCGGCGGGGGAAAGGCAACGAAGGTGGGGAATAAGAAAGAAACGGAAATTTTCAAACGGCAACGCAAAGGAAAGGGGAAATTTCATAGAGCAACAAACGACAAAATTTTTGGAAAAGTCAAAAATCGAAACGGTACTCGAAGAACGGAGAAAGAATTTCGTGAACTGAAAGATGCAGTTGCAAATTTGACGGTTTTGGTTGATGGCCTTGCAAAGTGTGAGCCACAACGGCTCCAGTCAACTGGGCAACAAGGGCCAAGTGGAAGCGCTACTCGACATCTTTTGGAAAATTAATTGTCAACGTCATCAAGTCAAACAGCGACTCATCAGGGGTTACCAAGTAGAGCACACGATGCGATAGGCATGCTTCCAGAGTTTGATCCACTGAAACGCACACTTACATCTGAACAGTTCCTACATAAAGTGCAGCAGTTGCAGCTGTTGTATGGGTGGAGCGACGAAACGATACTGTTTGCAGTGCAGCACAAGATGAATGTTGTGGCAAAGGGCTGGATAGATGCCCAACGAGTTTTCCAGACATGGTCTGAGTTTACAGCTGCATTTGTTAAAGATTTCCCGGGGACGGTGAGCGCAGCAGATGTACATCGAGACATGATGCATCGGAAGCGAAAGGTAGGCGAAACGTTCGTGGAATATTACTACGCCATGCTCGCTATGGGGCGACGAGGTGAGCTAGATGAGCTGTCAATCAATTCGTACGTTATAAATGGGTTGAATGATTCAAATCTTACGCGAACACTGCTGACGATGAATCTAAAGTCATGCAACGATTTGTTACGATCTATGGAACATTTGACACCGACGATGGGTACCGATCAGCTCAAGATGTCACGAATTCAAAACCACAAAAGTATGAGGTTCAACGTGAGCGATCAAGTGACGGTAGATGAACAGCGAGCGGTGCAGCGATTGTTAGCATCGTATGAAGACTGTTTTGCCGAAGACATATCGAACCTGGGTCGGTGCAACCGGGCGCAAATGGAAATCAAAGTAAAAACTGAAGAGGCAATTGTGGGTAAACGGTACCAGGTTCGGTTTGCACAACGAGAGACACTGTCAACGATTATCAACCATTTGCGGGCACACGACATAATACGTCCGAGTCCTCGAAACACGCAGCATCTGTCGTATTTGTAAAGAAGGCCAACGGCGAAAGTCGAATGTGCGTCGATTATCGTGCATTGAACGAAGTTTGAGACTCAATTGGAACAACTCACCATCCTCCAAAACCATCTAGCAAGTGAAGACTTTACAAATCTTCCGAACGGAATCCAACCGACAACATCACCATGCGGTCAGCTACACTGCACTCATTCTATCCACAATTCGTCTTCTTTTCATCATAATATGGCAATTAAAATCCAGATGCAACGAGCACGTTAAAGATGCCAACAATCAAAGCAAAAACACCAACTCTACTCCCACGGACCAAAACTTCACATGACGACGACGAATCAACGTTCGAGAGTACATTTCCACGGTGTTGACAGTTCGTCTTCGGTGGGGAGAATGTTGAATTATCACCACAACTTTGACGGTTAATGCACTGTAGTCGATTGGACTTGGCCATGAATTCACTACAATGCATTGAACAAATGCACAGTTAGCATCCCCTCGGACACCCACAGGTTTCCCGACCAAGGATTGCCAATTTCAGCCTGGTTGAGGCTGTTGCAAAAACAACACTCTCGTTTGCACGACTGAAAAATGCAAGCGCTGCCGATTATGCTGACTGTAAAACAAGCAGTCAAGGTTGCGACAATTAAATTAATCAAATTATAAGTATAAAAGAAGCCACAAATCAATAAAGAAACGAGTTGTTTATTGACTGGAAACAGTAAAAGGTGTTTTTTACAAGCGCAAGTTGGCGTAGTAGAATCAGTTCATTAAACATTCCGTTCGAGTGGTTCAAGTGCCATATCGAACCAATCCTGAATAAGTTGCCAAGGTTCAACTGCCTGTGCAACATCATATTCTCGGGATTAAACAGGCGGATAAATCGAAAAACAACGAATGATTAGAAACTATTCTTTCAATTGCACTAAGATATTTTTACAAAATTAAGCGTATTTTAAAACTATGTTTCTTACCAGTATTTGCACGTGTGGCCACTGGGTAAATTGCATTAGTATGTGAGGACCAGGCACTCGATGAGTACTTTAAAATCAAGTTCCGAATAGAAATAACTCGATGTGTATACTTATGTATCACTATTATTTATTAATTGCGCTTTAAAATTAGTTTATTCAACATGCCGTCATCAAAAAAAAAATCCTATATGGAAATATTTTACAAAGTCTGATACTCAACCATCGAGGGCGTCATGTGACATGTGCTCTAAGTTATGTTCTCTGAGCAGTAAACCCAAAATCACAAACAATAGCTGGTCTGAAAGCACATATTAAAAATTAGAGACCGACCGAAATTCGGTATTGATCATAGTTTCGAAAATCAGAAGCGACAAAGAAGACAAGTCCCCAATTTGTATTGAAAAAAGAAAAATAAAAAACTTTGAAACTTATTTTCTTGAAAGAATTTGTATGTTACATACAGTATTCACCCATTCACCGCTTCACAGCGTTCTCACTCTTCTCCTATCAGATCTATTACTCTCGCTATGATTTTTAAATTTCTACTCCTCTACTACTATTGTAAGAAAACTTCTCCTCAAAATATTATGTGAGTTTCATACAATGCAAAAATACTACTCTTACTACAAATCTACTACCATGACAGAAATTTCTACTACTATTGTAGAATCTCTACTACTCTACGCAGAAACCCTAATCTACTCCCCTCTCTTGAAATCTGCTACCTTGACAGTAATTTCTACTACTCTCGTAGAATTTCTACTACTCTACATAAAAAAATTAAATCTACTCCCCTTTCTTGAAATCTACTCCCCTAAAATCGAATATCTACAACTCTCGCCTTAGCAAAAAGTGAGAACCCTGCCCCTTCAATTGATTTCCACGCATTTGATAGTTTGCTTCTAAATTCATCTAATTCATGATCTGAACTTAAAATTATTGATTTCAGCCTACTGATACGCTTAATTATGTACAACTTTATTACATTTATATTCACAATTTTTTCTTTTATTTTTTCGGCTTCGGTTTCGGTTAAAATTAAAAAATTAAAATTAGGCCATTTCGGTTTCGGCCGAAAAAAAATATAATAAATTTCGGCCATTTCGGTTTTGGCCGAAATTGAAAAAAGCGATTTCGGTCGGTCTCTACTTTTAATATCTCACTGTCTATTTCTATTCTCGACAATGCATCTGCATTAGTGTTAATTTTCCCTTGTTTATATATTATTTCAAAGTTATAGTCTGCTAAGTCCATCCTGATTCGGGTCATTTTTGATGGTGCATTTTTTTGTGTAAAAAGTAGAGACCGACCGAAATCGCTTTTTTTAATTTCGGCCAAAACCAAAATGGCCGAAATTTTTTTTTTTCGGCCGAATTTTTATTTTTTTAAATTTTGGCCGAAACCGAAGCCGAAACCGAAAAAATAAAAGAAACAATTGTGAGTAAATGTAATAAAGTGGTACATAATTAAGCTTATCAGTAGGCTGAAATCGATGGCGCATATTCATAGTCAAATTTAGTAGCTGCTAAACTTTAGAACCAGCTTAGTAGCTGCCAGTTCAGTGTATTATCTGTCAACTTTGTAGATTACTAAAGTTAAGTTGGAGCTTAATTTGACTATGAATTTTAAGATCAGATCATGAATTAGATGAATTTAGAAGCAAACTATCAAATGCGTGGAAATCCATGAGTAGTAGAAATTACTGTCAGGGTATAAGATTTCAAGAGAGGGGAGTAGATATGGGTTTATGCGTAGAGTACTAGAAATTATACGAGAGTAGTAGAAATTTCTGGCGGGGAAGCAGATTTGTAGAAAGAATAGTACTTTTGCATTGTATGAAACTCACATAATATTTTAAGGAGTAGATTTCTTACAATAGTAGTAGAAAATATCTTGAGGGAAGTAGAAAAATCTGCTACCGTAGTAGAGGAGCAGAAATTTATAAATCATTGCGAGAGTATTAGATCTACTCCGATAGGATATGTCTTCTTTGTCGCTTCTGATTCCTCGAAACTATAATCAATGCTTACATTTGTGTTACATACCGCTTTTATCCACTTGGTTGTTCCTTATGTATTTTGATACGCTAAATAATTAAATTTTTCCAGCACGCACCAGTTTTTTGCAAACGCCACAAAAATTTAATTTTTTGTGCTGTAAAAATTTCATTAGGAAAACATAAAAAATTCCATAATAATAATTCTTTAAGGAAATAAAAAAACTAAATTCAAAAAAAAAAATATATATTTTGTAATTAATTATAAATATTTTAACTTTAAATTCAATTATAACAATAATCAGTAAGTGACAGCGGCGGGGGAAAGGCAACGAAGGTGGGGAATAAGAAAGAAACGGAAATTTTCAAACGGCAACGCAAAGGAAAGGGGAAGTTTCATAGAGCAACAAACGACAAAATTTTTGGAAAAGTCAAAAATCGAAACGGTACTCGAAGAACGGAGAAAGAATTTCGTGAACTGAAAGATGCAGTTGCAAATTTGACGGTTTTGGTTGATGGCCTTGCAAAGTGTGAGCCACAACGGCTCCAGTCAACTGGGCAACAAGGGCCAAGTGGAAGCGCTACTCGACATCTTTTGGAAAATTAATTGTCAACGTCATCAAGTCAAACAGCGACTCATCAGGGGTTACCAAGTAGAGCACACGATGCGATAGGCATGCTTCCAGAGTTTGATCCACTGAAACGCACACTTACATCTGAACAGTTCCTACATAAAGTGCAGCAGTTGCAGCTGTTGTATGGGTGGAGCGACGAAACGATACTGTTTGCAGTGCAGCACAAGATGAATGTTGTGGCAAAGGGCTGGATAGATGCCCAACGAGTTTTCCAGACATGGTCTGAGTTTACAGCTGCATTTGTTAAAGATTTCCCGGGGACGGTGAGCGCAGCAGATGTACATCGAGACATGATGCATCGGAAGCGAAAGGTAGGCGAAACGTTCGTGGAATATTACTACGCCATGCTCGCTATGGGGCGACGAGGTGAGCTAGATGAGCTGTCAATCAATTCGTACGTTATAAATGGGTTGAATGATTCAAATCTTACGCGAACACTGCTGACGATGAATCTAAAGTCATGCAACGATTTGTTACGATCTATGGAACATTTGACACCGACGATGGGTGCCGATCAGCTCAAGATGAAGACGAATGGCTAGCATTGTGTAGGCAGGAGCGTCGGAGAATAAACAAGACAAGAACGAGCGCCGCGGGTCAAAGTGCTCTAACTGCAATGTAATTTGTCACTTCGCATCAAAATGTTCACAACCTCAACGTAAGCCTAGGTGTACTAATTGCACAAAAATTAGCCATGAAGCGGGTGATTGCAAGTCAGCGAAACGAGCAACAGTAGCATCGGTGGAGGATAATTCAGATATGGTCTCATTAATCCCTCCTTTCTTGAAAGAGATATCGATTGCGGACCACAAATGTAATGCAATGGGAAGTGATCACTCATTGATAAGTGAATCTGCAACGCCACGCGATATCGAACGTCAACAATTATTCAAACGGTGGGGGCTCAATAGTCGAATCAACAGAACGCATCGATGTGGTCATCGAAATGGATGGTCAATATGTCAACGCATCGTTCCAAATTGTGCAAGACGAGTTTGTTTTTACCCCAACCTGTTTTACTAGGCCGTGATATATTGTACCGGCAGAATCAGCGTATGATCATCGAAGCAGGTGTTTTACAAATTCAAAACCACAAAAGTATGAGGTTGAACGTGAGCGATCAAGTGACGGTAGATGAACAGCGAGCGGTGCAGCGATTGTTAGCATCGTATGAAGACTGTTTTGCCGAAGACATATCGAACCTGGGTCGGTGCAACCGGGCGCAAATGGAAATCAAAGTAAAAACTGAAGAGGCAATTGTGGGTAAACGGTATCAGGTTCGGTTTGCACAACGAGACACTGTCAACGATTATCAACCATTTGCGGGCACACGACATAATACGTCCGAGTCCTCGAAACACGCAGCATCTGTCGTATTTGTGAAAGTCGAATGTGCGTCGATTATCGTGCATTGAACGCGGTAACAATCAAGAAGCAATTTCCAATAACTATTGTCGAGGAGCAGTTTTCTCAACTTTCCGGAAACAAATACTTCACGAGAGACACTGTCAACGATTATCAACCATTTGCGGGCACACGACATAATACGTCCGAGTCCTCGAAACACGCAGCATCTGTCGTATTTGTGAAAGTCGAATGTGCGTCGATTATCATGCATTGAACGCGGTCACAATCAAGAAGCAATTTCCAATGACTATTGTCGAGGAGCAGTTTTCTCAACTTTCCGGAAACAAATACTTCACGACTCTGGACATGACGTCAGGATATTATCAAATACCATTAAAAGAAGAATGCAAAGAGTTCTCCGCTTTTATGACACCAGATGGAGTATTCGAGCATGATGTCATGCCTTTCGGATTAATCAACGCTCCGGTGTACTTCCAAGAAATGATCGTGCAGGTCGTAACCGAGTTTAAACATCGAAAGAATGTCATAAGCTATGTCGATGAGGTCATCATTGCGACGGAGACTGCGGAGCATGGAGTGACTGTGTTGAACGAAGTTTTGGAAGCGTTTAAGAAAGCTGAAGTCACGCTGCGGCCTTCAAAATGTGTCTTTTTGGCAACCACAATAAATTTTCTGGGCCATGTAGTCAGTACAGAGGGCATACGACCGGACAAAGAGAAAACGAGGTGCATAGATGAATTTCCAGTGCCATCAAACGTAACCGAGGTGAGACAATTTCTGTGAATTACTGGATTTTTCCGAAAGTTTGTCGACGAGTACAGCCGTATAGCACAGCCATTAAAGAATCTGCGGTATGAGCAGAGTACCAACATTACCGCCAATCGAGACAACGACTGTGGCGGAAAGGGTGCTGAACGTATTTGCGTATGATGATGATTGGATCTTCAAAAAACATTGTTCGGGTATTGAACGGAGCGGCGACAGACGATCCGACGGCAAGTAAACAAATCAAGGTCGATTACACACTTCATGCAGGACGACTGGATCGTAAAGTAAATGGCGAAATTAAGTTGATAGTGCCGCAAGTGATAAGGTGGCGCATTACCAAGGCAAGCCATGATAATGTTGGACATTTCGGGATGGAGAAAACTATCGGTCGGATAAGCAGATCGTTTTGGTTTCCACGAATGCGACGATATGTGAAGTCGTATATAGCCGAATGCCCGAAATGTTGTTTGAACAAAGCGAAAGGTGGTAAGATGGAAGGACAACTACATGCAATGGAAGTGCTGCCATTACCTTTCAGATGTGTTCACACCGATCATTTTGGCCCATTTCCCAAAAGTAAGCGGGGCAATTTATACATCATTGTATTGGTTTGTTCATTTAGCAAGTTTACAATTCTAAAAGCACTACGAAACACTAAAACAACGCCTGTCATTAGTACGCTCTAAGATGTTATGACGATTTTTGGACAGCCATTAAAACTTGTATCAGATCGAGGAAAGGCGTTTACGTCCAAAGAATTTGAAGGATTCGTGACTAAGCATGGAATCACACATATCAAGACAGCTGTCAGGAAGCCTTGGGCAAACGGGCAGGCAGAACGAGTCAACAAGTCGGTGTTAAGTTCATTGAAAAGAGCGACACCACATAACAACGACTGGGACACTATGCTTCCAATGCTACAGTGGAGTATCAACTCACAACGCAAAGCTACGACGAAGTTTTCACCGAACGAACTGGTGTTCAATTTCAATCCGAGGGATGTCAGCCAAAATCGTATCATCCAAGCTCTCCATGACGATATGCCTGATCTGGAGGATATTCAACTGAAACAACAACCGCCTCGTCATGAACATTGAGAAAGCTCGACAAGCATGGAAGCAGAGGTATGATAATAAACATCGGAAACCGTAGCAGTATGCCGTAGGAGACCTTGTGGTTATCGACCATGTACGCAAGCCACAGGGCAGTCACACAAACTAGATCCGGTGCACAAAGGACCTTACATCGTGTCCGAAGTACTAAATTACGACCGCTACATAGAAGATCTGCCGGATAAGCCGCGCATCCAGAAACGATACAGCAACGTCATCTCTAACGACCACATGAAACCGTGGTGTCGAACTGATCCTAATATCGACGAGGTGGAAGATGATGACATCGAACAACCAGGCCACGAGTCGTCCAATGAGGACGAAGGTCAGGAGAGGCCGAGCTGCCACAGACTGATAGCAACCCTCTTCCCTTAAATAGGATGGCAACGCTGTCAGGCGAGAATGACAGAACAAAACAGTCTACGCACAATTTTTGACTGAGGCAGAACGTAAAATACGACGAATCACTTTTCATATTAAAATATATATTTACTTCACTTTTTGTAACTACCAAACAATCAATAAGAATATAGCAAAATAGTAATTTACGACATAAATGCGTCGTAGGTCAAACAAACATATGCGATATCTGTTGTCTATCACACCCAAATAACCACAATTCACAATAATGCATCTTATGAATTATTCACAATAATTGCGTTCGATGGCGCTTCATGTAACTCAAGCGAAACGAAAATGAAATGAAATTTGGTCGAAAAAATCGACACGTTTCGTAGTATATACGACACTCAAGGTAGGGCCCATATTTTCCCAGCGGCTCGAACAACAAGCACTACGATATGGGTAAAAATAAGTGAAACGGACAACTTTAGTCTCGGTTTTTTAAGATAATAATGTTTTCCGATAGAGGTACAAATACATTTTTGCCCCCCAAAATGTTTTCGAAAAATTCCGCATATTTAGATAATAATCGCGATTTGAATATTTACACATTGACTTTTTAATAAAGTTCTATCTCGGAAACGAATAGAGATAATTAAGAACTTTTTTTCTAAATAACGGTAAAAGATTAGATTTGTTGGGTAAATTGGTTTTGCTGTTTTAAAAATTTGCTGTAGTCAAGATTTACACAATTTTTTAAAACAATGGCGCAATGGCGCAAAATTTAAAATTTGTAACATCTTTAATTAAAAACTCGCCATTAGCTGAAGGCATTTCAGAATTGTGTTTGGGTCAGTTGGCTAGAGCTTCCGCTTTCTCCGCGGCAGCTATAGGTTCAAGCCCGGCAGAGGTCGTAGTTTTTTTAAAATCCATTGCTTCAAATTTTTTTTCCCTTTTTTTAATCTTTCTTTTTCAATGTAACAGTTCAACATTGCTTTACAATTTCTGCTTTCCAATACATTTCTATATAAAAATAAAATGTTGGTTTAACCGCGAGTGGAGCAACCTGAAGCACGGCATCTGCTGCCACTCGTCCTGTGTTGTTTGCAGATGTCGTCTTGTTAGCAGCCGTCTTTGTGCTACCTCCACCTGCCGTGGCTCCTGCGGTGCTCACACCTGTTGCTTCGCCTTGAGGCGCACCAACGGCATCTGAATATTCGTTCATGTTTCTTAATGGAAGTTCACCACTTTAGATATTTGTTTTATGTTTTTATTTAAAAGCAATACCAATTAATCTTTACTTATCTTAAAGCACAACCAAGTTTTCAAATTGGTATGTTTTGTATGGAAATGGGTTTTTATTTCCTTATATTTCAATTACGATTTTGATGCAGCTTCTTCTCAGGAATCCAAAAATGTCAAAAACTCGATTTTCATGGAAATGGACATAGGATGATTGTGCTTTAAGGTATCGTTATATTAAATTCAAATAAGCACGAAATTTGGGCAAAATAAGCACGCGTAAGCACGCGTAAGAACGTTTAGATATTTGTCTTATGCTATAGGTAATCTATATATATAAAAGAGACGTGTATGTTTGTCACCAGTAGACGCGAAAACTGCAGCACCGATTCCCACCAAAATTTATATATGTGTTCTAGGGGTCTTGAGTCGTGACATAGGATATATTTTGCCACACCCACTTTTACCGCCCACAAGTCGGTAAAAACTGCTATATCTCAGACGTTTTTGATCACAAGAAAATGAAATTTGCCATGAACATACTATAAGACCCCAGCCATAATCTAGCCAGGAACAGACAATGGCGCGTGGCACCGCTCATACAAGTCAATATTTGAAAATGCTTTAAAAGCGCTTCCACACAATGTTTTCCAACGAAATTTGGCAGATCGCTTCATGGTTTGAACTCTAAGCTAAATGCAACACATCGGCGTAATTGGACAAACGGGCGTGGCACCGCCCATACAAACCAATATTTAAAATTGCTGCAACTATTTTCCAACAAAATTTAGCAAATGGTTTCATGGTTTCAACTCTAAGCTAAATGCAACATATCAGCGTAATTGGACAAAAGGGCGTGGTACCGCCCATACAAACCAATATTTCAAATTGCTGTAACTGTCCTCTCATTTAATGTTTTCCAACCAAATTTGGCAAAAGGTTTCAACTCTAAATACGACTTATCGGCGTAATTGGACAAAGGGGCGTGGCACCGCCCCTTACAATTCAATACTTCAAAGTGCCATTATTGGGCTCCCATTTAATATTCTTCAACGGGAAATGGTTCTATGCCTTCAATGCAACATATTGGAATTGGACAGCGGGGCGTGGCACTTTTCATACAATTCAATATTTCAAAATGCTACACTTGGGCTTCCAATAAAAATATTTGACAATTGTTTTCATTAATTTATTATGACCTTAAAGGCAAAAACAACTTTTTTTGGACCAGCGGACCGGGCCCTGCTAGTAATTAATATCCAAATATAATTCTACTTGCGAAGTGTGTCCAATAGTTATTGAACACATTGTTATTCTATACCAAGCATGTAAGATAAGAAAATGCAATTCAAATGATCTTATCGACTCGCGCATGTATCATTGCCATATGAACCCTTCGCGGTCAAAATACTCGTAAATTGTTATCTTCTAATGTAAGCCTACGGATACCAACACTATATTTGGTATTCTGTTGCTAGCATAACTGATAACAATTCCATTGTATGTTCACAAGAAGACCAACGCTATAGCGTATTTTTATTTCTGGTTTTCTTGTGCTCAAAATAGTTTGTAAGTATTTTTGTAGTTTTTAGTGTAAGTATTTGTATAAATATTGCCGTTGGGCAATAATAAAATCAGAATCGAATTTACACCCAAATTGAAGAGTTTGGTTTTATTTTAAAAGAAGGTAATTTTGATCCTTCGAACAGCATTGAAGTGACAACCAAACGGAGAAGATTGGTTTTCTTTTCTCGCTTATTTTAAAAGAAGGTCATTTTGGTTCTTCGATACTGTTTTTCTTTGAGTTTTCCCCCACCCGTGGTAAGAGACTCAATGAATTTCGAAGCAGTGACACTATTTAAAATAGTTCACTAAGACGCTATTTCTTGCGTAAGGCGTAAACCACGGCCATACAGTGGTTTAAGTGTCCCGAGGCTTTAACATCGGTAAAGTAAAAATAAAACAACAAAAAAAAATAAATAAATTCAAAATTAATACACTACCAAGTTTAAACTGCACAAGATGTTTAAGACACCAACCATTTTGAGATTCCATAGGAGATGGAATACCTCCGAGAGTTCATCACAGAGACGAGCCATGAACTGGAACACACGTCTGATTATGACATTTTAAATGCGAAACAATCGCTCGACTAACTGTTCGCATCATTAAAGGCAGTATTTGAAGAGCTACCTCCGCATGATGAAACTGACATGCTTTATTTAGATATATATGATCAGTATTGGAACTTAATGAAAAAAATCGTCCTAGCTCGATACAAGCGACGAGCTTACTCATGCTAATGAATCAACATTCAAATACGGGGCGGAAGGCACCATTCACAATGGTGATGAAAGGCAGGCGGAACAGCAAGAAGATGTAAATGCAGCTGAGAAGTCTGCAGATAACGCGATCGGGATCAACAAGCAGTGGAATAAAACCGAATGCTATGAAGAGCGCGAATTGATACCAGCAAAATATGGTGTCGCACAAGAGGCCAACGTCGAGAAGGAGAACATTATTCTGGAAGAGGACAATGGCGACAACAAATTAGTTAGCGAGTATGAGAACTACAAGGATATTCAACTCGGCCAATGCAAAATTAATGATGTGATGATCCCCGAGCCGACAAAGTTTAAGATAATGTTTACCAAACAGCAACAGCCAAAAATGAAGAATACATCTTTTGGTAAAATACTACACATACTGCACACGTTATCTTAAGAGCAAGGAACGGGGTAGCAGTCATGATCAGAATATCCGTGACCGAAACGGAAACTATGAAAGACGACGTCGGTTCCGAGAAGCATGGCGCACACGAAATATATACATTATATCGAGGAAACATCTAGATCCAGTCAGCAGCAATAACAATGGAATAGGTATTTTAACTCCTGAAGGAAAACTAATACCAACGATTAAAAGTCACTGTTGGAAATGGTGGAAACGTTGGAAAGATAAAGTTGTCAAGAATTCTCAGCACAATGCAAGCAGTCAAAGGGAATCACTTGATGACGGCAGCAGTTACGATCGCTTCTCCTCAACAATGCAAAGGAAATCGTATTCTAGTATTAGCAATGCTTTGAGCAATAACGTCAAGCATTCAATCTCTGGACAACCTTTCAACAAGTGTATCTTCCAGGACTAAAGATACTGAATCCATTGCCGACGACAAAGTAAAACCGTTCGACTCCACGCTGGTATACAACACTAAGGATATCGGGAACTTGAGGAAGCAAATCAACATCCTAAAGAGGGAAAATATTCAGTTGCAGACCATAAGTTTTCATCACATTAGCGGTCACGTTAATTTTATTCAGTATTTTAATATTAGCTATGTTAGGGTATTTTTTAAGATCAAAATGTAATACAAGAAAGAAAGTTGTAATTGATTTTTCCTCACCGGTGGGCTATAATCCCGGCCGCCAGAATGTCCAATAGTTATTGAACACATTGTTATTCTATATCAAGCATGTAGCATTGCCATATGAACCCTTCGCGGTCAAAATACTCGTAAATTGCTATCTCCTAATGTAAGCCTACGGATACCAACACTTTGGTATTCTGTTGCTAGCTTAACTGATAACAATTCCATTGTATGTACACAGGAAGACCAACGCTATAGCGTATTTTTATCTCTGGTTTTCTAGTTTGTAAGTATTTTAGTAATATTTGTATAAATATCGCCGTTGGGCAATAATAAAATCAGAATTGAATTTACACCCAAATTGAAGAGTTCGGTTTTCTTTTCTCGTGCTGTCTAATTAGTTTTAGACAAAGTGAAACATGTTTTCGTAGATAGGTTAGAAAATTACCTGATTTGTTTAAAAAGACAAATGTCATACACAAAGAATAAAAATAACATGGTTGTATCAAAAAGTAGTAGTACGGTCACTACAGGTTTAATTGCAACTGTACCTGAAGAATCGTCAAATCATAGCCACCTCTAAATATTGTCCGATTGGGCTCAAATTTGAAATAGACCTTAATTACCATGATTGGACTAAGAGCAGAAAAATGAAGCACCCTAATGTATATAACTGTAAACTTCCTCTCACATTTTTGTACCATTTTCAATTATTCCGCTACTATCGTTTACAATGCAATTTCGGTATCCTTAATTACTCCGCTACTAACGCAACAATGCCTTTTTCTATGAGAAAGGTCTCCGACCCCCGGCCTAGACCAAAATCTCTAAAACATGCAACAGTCGGCTAACATTATTTGGAGCGATTTAAATTCTCCGTACTTGCATTTAAATGCGTCAGACTAGTGCATGAAAATGAATCCTTTGATCACAAGAAACCTTTTATCAACTTACCGCAGCTCTTCGTAGTTGTTGTCGTCCTCAATTTGTTTTGTTTGTACTTGACGAAGATTTGAACCGTGTATTTCGATTTCCGCAATTAGCCTTCGCTTTTCTTCTATCCATATGTTCTTTTCTTGTTCGTATTTTCTCTTTAATTCCGTTATGGTATCAGCAGTGTCGCTTAGTGACTCCAATCGGTTTGAATCGTACTTTTCACGAGCCTGCTGTAGCTCTTTCAATATGATTTCGCGATATTTTTCAGCTTCTTTTAACTGTTCGCGTAGCGTTGACAGTTCAATATTATAGCGCGTTTGCTGTTGATTCAATTTTTCTGTATACTGTACTTCAATTCGTTCGATTTCGTAGCGAGACGACTCTGAAGAAAGTCCTAGAGAAGACAGTGTACTCTTGTCGGAGCTGTTTTTTGAACGCAATTCTGACTGCAATTGTCGACAGTATTCTTCTGAGCGTTCTCTTTGATTCTTTTCCTTAGCTGCTTCGGTAACTGCATCTTCAACACGTACCTCCAGTTCACGTCGGTTTTTATCTGCCTTTCGTAAGTCGTTACGGAGCATGTCAATTTTCTGCATAACTGTTTCAAGCTCTTCTTCCTTATCACGAACCTATTAAATTATTCATTAAATATGTAAAGTGGAAATGCATAAACTAATGAAATTACAGTACCTGTCGTGAGAGTTTTTGTTTCTGGTTGCGCAACTCGGACAGCTTGTCAGTAACCTCAGAGTATTCCATCATAGCCAAGTTTCGCTGGCATATCGCATCCTTTAATTCAGCATCTTGGGATTTCATTCGATCAAGACCATCGTTGCACTCCTTAATAAGTTCGTCTTTCTCTTGCTTTAACTCGTTTAATAGCTGTTCCAGATCTTTTACTCTTGCCTGCTGTGAGTCATCACTGTGGTTTACACTTACTGCTTTGGTAGCATCCATAGTTCTCTGCTCTAGCCAATCTAGGTTCTTTAATTGAATTTCTAGATCGTAATTTTTCTTAGTTAACAGATTAAGTTCATCCAAAAGTCGTCGGTTACTGTCCGGACTATATTGATTTTCACCTAGTAGTTTACTTCCGCTGGCATTGCAGCTCAAATTGTTTTCCTTTTGGTTTATGAATGAGACTTTTAGTTTTCCTACATCGGACAGAGAACTATTCTGTGTAAATGTGAATCCAATAAAAGGTAGGTGGAGGCCAGAAAAAGCTGGATTGGTTGAGGGTGGTACAGCATCCGACAGACGCATGTCATTATCATCTACATCGAAATTGGATGTATCTGTGGGACTCGATACCTCAGGTACGTATGGTGCCTGATTGTGTCTTAAAATGTTCCAATCAAGTCCATCAAACCATGGATGCTTTTGAAAGTCATCAATACCTTTTTGGCCCAAACGAAATTCAGGTGCGCATATAAGCTTCCGCATCAAATTTTTAGCAGCATCGGAAACAACTTTGTCGTGACTTTCCTGAGGCGGAAAATCGAAGCAGTTCTGGTGGTTCATTATCTTACCATATGTCTCTACCAAGCTTTCTGCATAAAAAGGCGTCTCTCCGTAAAGCATCTCATACATGCAAACACCCAAAGACCACCAATCACACTCTGCGCCATACCTGCCCTGTCCATCCTCCATAGCACGAAGAATCTCCGGAGAAATATAGTCCGGTGTGCCCACTGCTACATTTGACTGTACGGTGCCATCGGGACCCAATCGAAGACACGATCCAAAATCGGCCAAACGGATATGTCCATTAACATCTAATACCAAGTTGTCCGGCTTGATATCACGATGTACATATTGCAACTTGTGAATACTGTCTATGGCTAGAATTATTTCAGCTATGTAAAATTTTGCCATATCCTCAGGCAAGCGATCCTCAAATTTGCTTAGCAATGTTAATAGATCTCCCCCACAGTAGTAATCCATAACCAAGTACTGTAATGAGTAATCAAATGCAAAATATATTTATTTAGTAACTACTTATATATCGTAATCGTATTTAGTTACTATATTTTACTTGATATACCCTCCAGGGACGTAACCAAGAATACATTTCGGGGGGGGGGGGGGAGGTTTACATACATTTTTTTTACTCATACTGTGAAAAAAACTAGGAAATGCAAACCAAATTAAAATCAACAGATCGCTTTTTTCAAAATATTTCTTTTGATTTTTCTTAAAAAATGTAGATTAAAAAAATTTGGAAAACACTCGAAGGGGAGTTTATGAAAAAATCGACGTATTGTGTTCATATATTTTGGGGGCTTTCGGCACACTAAAGCCCTCCAAACCCCCCTCCCTTCATGGGTACGTCCCTGCTTTCATTTTAAAAACAATTTCATTTGATTCACAGCAAAATTTCGAATAACTATAAACTTTCATAAGGTGTTTCGCTTTGATGTAAATGTAACCCGGGATGCTTAATAACGAATTGGTACACAAAAATAAAATATCAAGGAGTATACGGAAGTTTCTCTTAAATTCTGTTGAATTTCATAACAATTCCATACATTTTTCTATTACTTCATAGATTTCGGGGGGGGGTTCGAACACCCCAAACCCCCCCCTGGTTACGTCCCTGATACCCTCACTATATAGAAAATTATTTTGCTTTGTTTGGATTTTTAATATGTGCGGCTATGTCATAAGAGCATATTCTCAAAATTTCAAGAAAATCGGATAAGTTTTCGACGTGTTACGGTGGGGTCAAAGTTGGCAAATAGGTTTAAATTTTCTATGGGTGCAAAAAAAAAAAACTAGAGAGTGGATTATCTTCGGCTATACCGAAGCTGAAATACCCCCACACAGTAGGAAGAAGTACCTCGAACATAAAATGTGGTCTCAAGACCCCATTTAGACCCTTATATATGTGGCTTCGGAACCTCGGACCATGTCAAAAATACGTTTCTAAACATTTCCAATCGAATACAACCACAAAAAAAACTTGAAAAATTTTGACCTTTTTTTCGGTGTATGGGAGCCACGCCCAGGTTTTATCCGATTGAACTTGATCTCAGTATTCACGAGAAAAACATGTACCCAAAGTTTCAAGTCGATATCTTCAAAACTGCGACCGCTATCGTGCGGACGGACTAGGGTTGCCACATGCAAAATGATCTTCGTCTGGATTTTGAAATAAAATATCTGGACTTTTCCGTTTTCAACTGGACATTCAAAGAAAAAATCGGAAATTTTTTTTTTTTAATGGCATAGTAAAGTAGGAATTGGATAGCAATATGCAAGAATATACATTGGTACCTCCTCACATTAAAAAAAAACAATTGAATTACATAGCTTATTATGAAAAAAAAACACCTTTACAAGTCTATTCTGGCGGTAAGAAGTTTGTAACCGCCTTTATTACCTTCTCAGTGGCATGTAACAAACATTTTAACTTTTGTCCCGCGCCAGAAAACACCTGTAAATTTTTCTTTTTCAGTTTTGAAAGACGTTGAAAGCTTTACAACTTCAGTTTAAAAACAGTACAATTCTATTCTTTCCACAAATATTTTGTAGCTTGTAACATTTTACTGTTTTTAAAAGTGTGTAGAACTCTTTACAGTTTTATAGTTTAGTCTGACAATTTTGTGGTCGAAAGCAATAAGCACTTAAGTCGAAACCAAATTTCAAAAGGGTCTACTTTTAAAAAAAAAGGTTGTGTGGTGTGGTGTAGTTTCATAAATATTTCAGAAGACTCTTCGAAAACTGTATAGAATGACGTATTCAGTCTTATTCAATTCATGCTTAATTACTTAAGAGAATATTGTCTTTGGCAGCAGAAATATTTTAGATTTTATGAAATCATTCTACTTAAGCATTATTTAAATGGCTAAAAACTCATTGAAAAAAATAAAACCATTTGACAGGAAATTCTATCTTTATAATAAAAACGAAAACGCTATTAGGTTTTCTGACTTATTTTAGTTTTTTTACTGAGAAATATCTCTGGACACATGACAAAAAATCTGGACAATCCAGACGAATCCAGACCGTGTGGCAACCCTAGGACGGACAGACGGACATCGCTAAATTGCCTCCGGCGGTGATACTGATCAAGAATATATATACTTTTCCATACCGGGCACGCCTCCTTATGGGCGTTACAAACGTTGTGACAAAATTAGTATACCCTGCCACAGTGAGTGTGGGAGTATAAAAATACGATTCAGAATCAGAAATATACAAAAAAAAACCATAATTCGTTTTTCTTGGATTTTGGTCCATGGCCCCATTTTGCTTTTACAAAAAAAAAATAGTCCAGGCCAAACAAAAAAAATTTATAAAAATATATATAAAATATGAAATATGAACAAAAAAAGAAAAAACATTTTTTGGGGCGTTCAACTTTTTGGGAAACCCACATTTTATTTATATGCTACTTATTCTAGCCCTAAAAAAAAAACAAAAAAAAATGTTTCCAGTTCTGATAAAATTAAAAAAACCGGGGGGTCAACGGCTCCCTAAATATTATTTGGTTTGCAACCGAAACACGCCTAATATTTACGTTATTATTAATCGGCTTCGGCCGTTATCGGTTAAAAATGCACATTCGGCTTCGGTTTTTGCAAAAAATAGCCAAGTTTTGGCCGAAGCTTTTAAAATTTATTTTCTTATTTTTGCGACACCGAAAACCAAATCTAATTTTTTACGATACGATTTTCTAGCCCCTATTACATCTAAACGGTCTTACTGATTTTCTTGAGACTTGAATGTAAAACTGTGTAATTGATGAAATTTCCAATGGGACATAAGTGGGCCTCTTAAAACTAAAAATATGATTAAAATTTAAATAAGTAATCATCGAATATTGAGTGAATCTCGCCTCAAATTGCGTGGCACGGGGTTACAGCTGCCACAAAGTACATCCTTGGACATTTTCTGGGTGGATTACCGAATTTTAAATATAGATTTAGAAGCTTAATACTCGCCCTGATGTCTATGTTAAAAGGAGACTTGGTAAACTGTATGAAATTTCAAATATAGGAGTAGGAGGCTCATGGAAGGATTCTACCTTTTAGAAATGTACCCCAAATTACTGCGCCAACATATATGAAAAGTAGTTCTGGTGCTGAAATCCGGGACCTATTTTGGTAAAATTTTACATTTAAAGTTCAAAGCTTCACAGGTGGTATTTACCATCAACTAGAGCATCCTTTGCCCATCACCTGACGGATTTGGGGAGTCCTTAAAAAACAGCTACTTAGATGGATTTATTCTTTGAAGAATTCTCTACCATTTCAACTAAATTCACATTATTTTATGCTTCACTCCAAATTTTTAAAAATGATTTCAAAGAAATCAAATTTTTCTTACACGGGATATATGGGATAATCCGAGGCTCCTGTTAGTTTTGACCTAGGAGGCCCAAATTCGTTTGTGAATTCTTTTGGTTACTTTTATTATTTTTTTAAATAAAATTTTAGTTCCTTAAAAAACTAAATGTGTATTTATACACTCGAATTTGAATGAAAATACACGAAAAAAACAAGTTTTTAATGGTTTTTTTTAAGTATCGGCTTCGGTATAGGCCTTTGGCGTCGGCCGAAGTAATAGGCTGCCAATTGACCTTCGGCCTGAAAATGCTTATCGGTCGGGCTCTAATACTAACTTTGACACAACGTTTGTAACGCCCATAAGGGGGCGTGTCCGGTATGGAAAAGTATATATATTCTTGATCAGCATCACCGCCGGAGTCAATTTAGCCATGTCCGTCTGTCCGTCCGCACGATAGCGGTCGCAGTTTTGGAGATATCGACTTGAAACTTTGGGTACATGTTTTTCTTGCGAATACTGAGATCAAGTTCGAGAATCAGCCAAATCGAACAAAAACTGGGCGTGGCTCCCATACACCGGAAAAAAAATTCAACATTTTTCAAGTCTTTTTTATTGCTGCATTCGATTGGAAATGTTTAGAAACGTATTTTTGACATGGTCCTAGGTTCCGAAACTACATATATAAGGGTCAAAATAAGGTCTTGGAACCAATTTTTTTTTTTGTCGATTTGATTGGAAATATTTTTTTTGGGGTCTTCTTCCTACTGTGTGGGGGTATTTCATTTTATTTCATTTCATTTTATTTATTAATACTAGTTGTGGATATTTATTTATTTATTTATTTACAATATTTTATAAATTAATTTACAAAATATTTCTGAGAGGCGCTGGGCAGCTTGGCCATTTGCACCCCAATGACTAGTATACAAGTTTTTATTTTTAAATTATTTTTTATACTTCATATTTTAAACTGTGTTTTTCTAATTGTTCATCTATCGTCTTAATTGTATCTGGATTACTGCAGTCAAGAGCTTCTTCCAGTGGAATATGAGTCCTGGACCTAGGGCAAACAAGAAGCATATGTTGAATGGATAGAATTGTTGAACAATCACTGCATTCTCTTGGAGAAGATCTGTTGTAGTAATGACTTGAGGTGAACTTCGTCGTGCCAACTCTAAAGCGAGCAATTTTTATGCAATCATCACGCGTGTAATAGGTGTTGTATGTTGGCCTTATAATGGATGTATTATGAGTTTGAAGAAACGTACCAGAGTTACGCCAACGCTCATTTTCAGCATCCTGTTGGAACATTTTATTAAAGTTAATCAAAATTGATTCCAAACAAGGAACCGATGAAACTAGTGGTAAAGTTTGCGCATTTTTAGCTGCGATATCTGCCATTTCGTTTCCAGTTATTCCGATATGGCCTGGAACCCATACAATTTTGACGTCACAATTTAGTTGAATGCCTTCAAGAGCGTATAAGTACGATTGATTATTTTTATTTAGTAGCGATGTAATTGCACTGAGACTATCTGAGCATATTAAAGTATTCTGGTTTCTAATAAATGCATGTTGAATTGCATATTTTATGGCAGTTAGATCTGCGTTGAATATACCAGCGTTCAAAGGTAGAAGTCCTTGACATATTGTACTGCATATGTTGTTTGGACGTTCTTCAACAACTGCGTAAGTGGACACTCCATTAAGAAAAGATCCGTCGGTGAATAAAGTTAAATCTGGGGAAAAATAGCTTTTAATTAGTAAGAAATTTTTTTTGAAGATTTCCAAATTTGTAGTGTTTTTGTTGTATTTTTTTGAGCGATGTATCAGTCAACAGATTTAAATTTTCTGATGAAATTGTTAAGGGTGGTTTTACTGGTAAAGGCACGTTGATACTATTTATGTAATTTAATGCCGCAAGAATTTCGATAATTTTTAGGTTCTACTCTAGATGCGTCAAGGAAATTCCAAAAAATTTCATGACCTTACAGGTTATGGCTTTTGCAGTGAGTTTTGCAGATCTGTTCTGTAGTAACCAATCGAAGTCGTGACAACGAGCTTCTACTCGAAAAGCATTTAAAGGTGTTGCTGCTACAATTCCGGTTGCTGTTCTGAAGCATCTATTAATTGCAGAATTAACTTTCCTCTTGTTAGACTCAGATATCCATCGGTACAAGGTGATACCATGTTGTACAATTCCATCAGTTAGAGCGTGGCATAGAGAAATAGCCGTTTCGATGTGGGGTCCTTTTTTCCGTGTGCAAATGACTTTAAGCAAATTGTTAACTTTTTTCAGTTTATCAACCACCAATATGGGTGTTCCATAGTGCATTTTTCTAGAAGGTTATTTCGAGTATCCTGATGTTTGATTTTAGATTTATATTCACATTTCTCAATCTTAGATTTGTGACACCACACTTGTACTTTCTGCATATATGCAGCGCCTCTGCTTTATCAGCTGGGATTACTGCGCCTGTAAGCGTGGCCCAACTGTGAATTTGGGTATCAAAGTTATGTAGGTTTGTACTTATCTGTTCAGGAGTTCCCGAAGAAACAGCAAATATGTTGTCGGCATAGATACCTATGTAATCTATACCATCGATATTCTTCAACACTCGAGCTAGTGAATTGGCATAAGCAGTGTACAGAACAACCGAGATTGGAGAGCCTTGCGGTATGCCGTTATCGAGGTTGAGTGCGCCGGAAGCAAAACCTTCCACTCTGACTGATTTTCTCCTATGATTTAGAAATGAAAAAAATAATTTCAGCTCTGTGATGACGTGCGTCGCAATAACTCTATCGTATGCTTTTTCAGAGAGTATTTATTTTTTTTGTGATTCCAAAGAATGGCACCATGGTTGGGAAGGAAGGCGTGTTCTTCTTTGAGAATTTTATGCTTGCAGCTTTTCCATAATCTTGCAGCTAATATTTTGTCCAGTAATTTAGATAGTACAGGTAACAGTGATATTGGACGATATCCTTCGAATGAGTTCATGTTTCTTCCTGCTTTTGGTATGGGTGACAAAATGGCACATTTCCAATGGACAAATTCCAGACTGAAGAATTTTGCTGTAGAGCATGCACAGTCGCGCCTTGAACGACATGGGTGCGTTTGTTATCATGGAATACATTATTTTGTCTAAACCTGGTTTTTCCTTTAGCACCTTTCAGTGCCACGTTTAATTCGACATATGAAACATCTTCCAAGATGTAACTCAATGTTGAAACTGACAACAATATACATGTTGATTTTTTCGTTAATCAGGTTGGCATTAAAGGATGTATCTGATCCAATTGAACTCCGTAAGTTGGAGAAAGCTGTGGCTATGTTTTCAGGATGTGATAGAACAGCACCCTCCGAGAAAATCGGGGGGAAACTTGAGATTCGTCTTGCTTTGATCAGTTTCACTTTTCTCCCTAGGGTCCTCATATCCAATGCTGGGTTAAGAGAATTAACAAACTTTTTCCATGTGTCCTGTTTGGCTTTTTTGCAGGCTCTTCGAACTTGTGCGCTCGCTTTTTTATAAGCAATGATGTTAATTTGTGTTCTTCGTGTTTTGAATGTTTTCCATGCCTCATTCTTAAGATGTACCAGTTCCCCTATATATGAATTAAACCAGTCGGGACTGCTGCGTTGTTTCGGCTTTCGACTTGTAGGCATAGACTCATTAGCTGACTTTCTTATTATTCTTTTTAATTGAGCAGCTTCTCTATTGATATTGGATGACTCATTGAACACGTTGTTAAAGGCTTCCGTTTTCTGATTGAAAAGCTGCCAGTTAGCCATACTATCTACAAAGCTTGGGTTGAATTTCTTCAAGCCAGTTGTGATGTTGTTGTATATCAGGATTGGAATGTGATCACATGTTTCCGGTTGCGGAAAACAGGACCAAGTCAGCACCGCTGCCAAATCTGCACTTGCCATCGAAACATCAACAGCCTTTAGTGTATTCCTAGTATTGAGTAACGCCGGAGAGCCATCGTTCAATATAATTAAGTTGTGATCGTTGGCAAAATCTTCCCATAAAACTCCACTTCTGGTGGAGTTATGTGAGCCCCACAAAGTATTATGCGCATTTAAGTCCCCGGCAACCAAGTGGTGTCACGAGTTGTAGCTTGGAATGTCATCAAGAAGTTGTGGTGTTAAAAAGACGTATGTTTCTTTATAAATATTTGTGATGTGTAAGTCTTTTAAGCCGTGTATCGTGATAGTTTGATGAAGCAGGTTATTGGAAGATATTTTGTGATTTGATACATTCATATTATCTTTTATTAAAATAGCTATGCCCGATTTGGCATAGGAATAGTCTTTGTTGTGATGGAAAATAGTGTAGTGATGCAGATGCAAAAACTGTAAATTTTTTTGTAATAAGATGACGTCTGGTTTTTGTTTTGCGACGAGGGTTCATTAAGATTCAAACCATTTTCAATAAATGTTTTGGAAAAATGTTTTAATATTTGTTTTCATTTTGTCTTTATATTGAGCATCGGCTTCGGTTTTAGCCGAATGTGAAAAAAAGCGGAAGTTCGGCTTAGGCTTCTGCCAAGCCGAACTTCCTTCGGTCGGACACTAATCGTCAATCAGAATTTGGTGTTGCACAGTGTTATTTATTAAGGAGTGCATCATCTAGGCACTCCTTCATATAAATTTCCGTGTTAAAAGTCCCGGTTGTGACGAAAATTTTGCTTCTTTTGCCACAACTGCAAATTGCTTGCCACACGAGAAATTTCTTTGAAAACTTTGCGCTTCTTTGGGTCTTAAATTGTTCCGGCTCATTTCCCCTATCATCGGCAATGTAAAATTCTTGGCCAGGAAGTTGAGAAAAGTCGGAAAGGACGTATGTTTCGTCATCCATTATACTCTTTTTCGTTGTGGTACCAAAATTGGTTAGTGCAGCAAATCGGGAAAATATTCAAGAAAAAAATAGTAGTACAAAAAGTGGAAAAAATAGCCACCCTTACACATTAAAAAGCTGTTGGTCAGGGTTCGGACTCTACTATGATCGTAGTAGACAAACCTATGTAAAAAAAAACGAAACGAAAAACAAACCAAAGTTCCATTCCGGCTAAAATATGCAAAAACACAAGAAAAAAAAAGTGGCTTTTATATTAGAATGACCTTTATGTTGCTTTGAAAACAATTTCTATCAGCCGCACAATCACTCACAACATTTTTTTACATTTTCATTTAATTTTATTTACAAAATTCCAAAACAAAACGACAAATATGTTATTTTTCCAAATTGTATTAGAGCAGGATTTTTTGACATGTCAAAATTATAAATCAATTCCGCAAAAAAATAGGCTACTACGCTTTTTTGTTTTATTTACTCCGGAATTGAAGTGGCTCTATCCGAACCCTACTGTTGGTTTCGGTCACATTGTTTTTGTTTTCTATTTTTTCTTTGCACACCGTGCCGGCGTTTTGATAATTTTTATTGAAAGTAAATTAAATGAAAAACAATTAAAGTAAAGTAAATGAAATTATAAACAGTGAAATAACAAAGAAATCATTAGTGGAACAGAAGGAAACAGCTTCATCGTTAAGAAAAACAAAGAAGTTTTTGTACTTTTGGTGGCTGGGAAGATTTGAAAAGGCATAGAACCATTTCCCGTTGGAGAATATTCAATGGGAATATTCAATGAAATATTGGTTTGTATGGACGGTACTACGCCGATATGTTGTATTTAGCTTACAGTTGAAGCCATTTGTCAAATTTCTTTGAAAAACATTGTGTGGAAAACATTGTGCTTTTAAAGCAATTTCAAATATTGACTTGTATGGGCGGTGCCACGCCCGATTGTCTAATCCCGGCCATTTGAAGCCCAGATTATGGCTGGGGTCTTATGGCAAATTTAATTTTTTTGTGATCAAAAACGTCTGAGATATAGCAGTTTTTACTAACTTGTGGGTGGTAAAAGTGGGCGTGTCAAAACCTATCCTATGTCACGACTCACAACCCCTGGAACTCATATTTAAATTTTGGTGAAAATCGGTGTTGTAGTTTTGCTTCTACTGGTAACAAACATACACGTCTCTTTTATATATATAGATTTTGTATTTTTTTGATTTTACAAATATTTGGATTTTGCTATAAGAAAATTTAACATTTTAATTTAAGTCTAAAAAACGTACTATCTATTAGCTTTTTAAAACACCTATACTCAGGTCAATTCAGCAAAAAGTGTATTTTTGACTAATAATTTCCCAAACAGTCGCAAACATAAGCATAATGTTCGTATAAATAGGTGCTGTAACATACACAAAAATGATTTCTAGCCCTATTATGGTTCACAACAATAAAGTGCTGCGTCTTCCATCAAGTAGACACAACAGTCGAGTATACAAAGCAGAAGCGCTTTATTATGGTACACAGCAATACTTTGTTGCCCCACTTGATTGTGGAACGCATGTTGAACTTTTTACTTTTTGACAGCTATCAGCTGATAGACAGATTTGACAAATATTTTATTTATAAATATATGGAAAATTTGAAAAGCAAAAATGGACATTTCTTTTTTAATTTATTCGAGTGAGGACGAAGATGATATAACGGTAGCACGAACTAGGAGACAGCTTCGAGAATTCCATTGGAATTACCCGAAAAAACCAATTCTGAAGCTGGCCACTGCCCTACGTTTCTTCGCCGATGGCAGCTATCAGAATCCCTGAGCGCACTCGCAATTCTATTGCACGTAATTTATAGAAAATAAACCAAAAAATTACTTCAAATACGAAAAGATTTTTTTTGGTTTTTTATTTTGGTTTTTATTTGGGGCACTTCGTACCAGTTAATCATATTCAACATTTAAAAAAAATCAGTCTTCATAACAAAAAAATAACTTATATACTATATGCAGTTGGTGGATTCTGCTCCATTTTGCGGATCAGGAGCTGAATTTGCTCCTTGTTGGATATAACTAATTTCCTGCAAAGAATAATCACATAATTATTGAAAAACGCGTCTTTTTATTTTGTTAAATATTTTTTTTTACTTTGTTGGAGCCATTTTCTTGTTTTCGCCGGCAACTACACAACACCAATGTAGCTAACTTCAAATTTTGACAGATCAGTCAGACAATCAGACACAGCTGTTGTAGATCATAATAGGTATACAGAATACACAACAGAGTTGCATGACAACAGTGGATTGCATTCATATGCTTTGCTGTCTACCATAATAGCATTTCACACGTGGAAGACAGAAACAACTGCTGTGTTGTGAGCCATAATTGGGCTATTCATCTCTTAATGCTTGGTCATTTTTTCTTAGTAGGACAATTACCTTTAAAACAAGCATAATCTCGACCAAATCCAACAACCTTGACTTTACTATTTTTGTCCACACCCAAACCACACAAAAATGATTTCATCTCTTAATGCTTGGTCATTTTTTCTTAGTAGGACAATTACATTTAAAACAAGCATAAGCTCGACCAAATCCAACAACCTTGACTTTACTATTTTTGTCCACACCCAAACCACTGTGCGGCGCGAAAGATATTCGAATTTTACCAAAATACGGTCCACTCTAGTACACATACATTATTAAACTCCATTCTGTACAAAAAAAAAACTTCAAAGCCAAACTTGAACCAACTTACAACTATATGTCTAAGAGTAGATGATTTTATACAACAAACACACTAGGGGTTTTCACGAGGCCCTGTGTAACGGAGTAAAAAAGTAAAGTGTAATATTTTGAATTTCTTTTTTCAAGGCATTTTGTTGTCAGAAAATTTTTTTCTCTCTTTTACTCCGTTACACAGGGCCTCGTGAAGACCCCTACGCACTATAAGATATGCGTAGAAATACCTGAAAAAAACTGTACACTCATGTCTTCACTAATTAGGTCTCTTAAAAAAATATAATGTTTTTGAGCTGAAAATTACAATTTTTAATTGCGAATTAATTGAGAAAAAATTAATTTCTCAACTATCGCAAAAAATGGCAGTCTGAAAATTTTACACATGCAAGATCCATGTAAACTCCATTCTTAAAAAAACATAATTTTAAGGCGTCAGACGTCGGCGGACACAACTGTATGTCTACATATGTATATGCAAAAAAAACACTCGAAATTTGGACTACTCTTAAAAAAAAAACATTGAAAATATATTTTTTTATTTTTGAGCGACCGCACACGGAAATATATGCTTAAAAATACCAGAAGAATAAGGCATACTCAAGTTTTCAATTTACTAAATATTTTCTGACACAAATTTAAAATGCAAATCTAAAAATTAAAATTTTTTACTTCGCGCAACCACAAATTGGATTTGGTAAATGTACAGAGACTACGAAAATGTAGGGTCCACCGACTTCCACGCCCTAAATTTTTAAAGCTCTGTAACTCGGGTACTTTTCAAGGGATTTCGCTGAAATTTTGGTTTTGGTGCTAAGTGGCGAATGGGAAATTCGAAAGCGAAATTCTCTGCATACTTCTGTCGCCCTCATATATTTGTAAGTGAAAGCTTGTATACTCCAGGATCATCATTATTCGTGCTCAAGCACTGCCGTACTCCATTGCATACTTTCTGGGGTTACCATAATTTATCTTTCAGTTAGCCATTATTAGATCCATAGATTACACGTGGCGCCGTGGTGAGATGTTTGTTGCATACACAACACGTGACACCGCGGTGAGATGTTTCTTGCACACATACCACGTGGCGCCGTGGTGAGAAGATCACAGCTCACCATTGGGCTAACTGCCGTTTAATTTTTTTTGCCTTTCATTTGTTTTCTTTGTTTGACAGATAATTGCACAGGGGCAGAGGTTTTATTACATTTTCAGCTTTTCCTAACATTAAATTTCAGTGATATTCTACAGTGAAATTCTGTGATTTTCCTAACTTCGGTGAGTTCTATTCCCAGAAAACATTTCACAATAAGTAAGGTTACACATTCTACTTCATCCAATTCGTTCCCGATAGTGTATTGAACAGGCGCAACTATTTAATACACTTTTCAATATTAATCTTGCATTTTCTGACATTAACTTCAATTGCGAACTTTCAACGGCAAATATCCACATCTTTTGCTACTTTGTGCAGCAGTCAATATTTATCTTTGGCAAACAGCCAAATTCTTTGCATACTTCTGGGCCGTTTAATTTATCTTTCAGCACAAACGTGCATTCTTCCAGGATCACTTATTTAAATGTAAACTTGCATACTCCCAAGGATTATTTATCTTTCAAGTCAAGTTGCCGCACAACTTAGCATACTTTCCGGTTATACATTCAACTTAACCTAATTGGTTTCCCATTGCACATTGCAGAAGTGCAACTATTTCATTCGATTTCCAATATTAATCGTGCATTTTCTGATATTCAATTTGAGTGCAAATTTTAAAAGAAAGTTATTCACACCTTCCGTTACTTTGTATACCACTACATATTTATTTTACTTAATATTTATTTCATTAATTGGGTTCAATGTTTCCAACACTTCCCTTACAGTATATAATTCAATTGATTACCATTATGCCGCAAAACCGCAGAGCCAATATCTGGCCATACAATCGTAATACACGGTCAGCTACCAAATCTCATGCGACTCGAACACCTAAGGAACGTGCAGAATCCAATGAATGTTTGTATGGCACAATTGCTTACTGAACGTAGAAAAAGTACTGTTGAGTTGCATCGCGCTTTTTCCCATACGATCCCACAATCGCTTACAAAGATCATCAATGCCTCGATATTGGGAAATTAGATGTTGTGTGCGTCCATTGCCACACTTTGAAATTCGCATCGGAAACACCTCTGAATGCCAGGTAAAGGTAAATTAACGCCTTTGAAAACTTTGCTCAGTGGCGAGACACCGGAATCTAAAGCGGTGAAGAAAATGGTATCGAGATGCAAGTGTCTATGGGGAAAATGTTGATCCTCTCATTCTGAAAAAAAATTGTTATATAGTCCTATCGCCTAAATCTCCTATTTTATAAATTACAGATAGATAAAGCTATATACTATTTTTTAGTCAATTTTTAAGACAAAAGTCCAGCCGGCCTGGCTTTTTTCCACTACCGCAGCCCAGTTTTTTTTGCAGATGTTTTTTTTGAGCCCCCACCTTTCCGAAAATGCGCGGGGAGCGAACGAAAAAACACTTTTGCAATTCCCATATAGCTCATGGGTGATCTAATCACCAATCATTCAATCAATCGGGACAAACACTTTTATATTTGTTATTGCGTGACGCCTGGTTTGAAGTTCTCATTAGTACAAATTATTTTCTAAATCAAAATTTGTTTGTTTCGTTTAGTTTTTTTTTTGTCAAATGCTTGGCCATTGTCCAATTTTACTCATTGAATTGCACTAATAAATAGGTACATAACCGATTAAGGCGTCCTAGTATTCATTCGAAAGGTATTGATTAGACCTTTCCAATGTTACCAATATCGATACTATAAAATGTGTCTTTGAGCCACTGCACAAGAAGTAGCTTTAAACGCATATTGCTAGTGTGAAATGAAATATTTACATGAAGGTGGAGGAGGTATCTTGAACCTGCTCATATTTTTCAATACTAATAAAAAAAAGAAAATTTCAAATGCTGAAATACACTACATTCAATGCCCTATTCAATGATGATAAGCACTACATTTTACCTCCATCCAAATATGCATAAGATCAATTTTTAAAAACGCTTTACAAAATATTTTTAGGTTGACCGCTTAAAACACCATGAACGGTTCCACGTAGGCTAAGAGTTTTTATGGGGAAATTGTTTATCCTCTCATTCTGCAAAAAAATTCTTATATAGTCCTTGCGCCTAAATTTCCTATTTTAAAGTTACAGATAGATAAAGCTATATACTATTTTTTAGTCAATTTTTAAGACCGCAGTCCAGTTTTTTTTGCAGATGTTTTTTTTGAGCCCAAAAAATGCCCTAAAATGCGCGGGGAGCGAACAGAAAAACACTTTTGTATTTATGGGTTCTCTATTCCACATGAGCTAGAGAGCAAATTTGGATCACTGATAGAACTCCGGTGACAATGCATTCTATTAAATTTTGAGGTCCATTAGAAGCGTAGGGGGCCGTGGGGGAACTCAAACCCCTTTTTTTTAAACATGGCATAACTTCCAATTCCTTCAGGCTACAATGATGAAATTTGGTAGGTGAGTTCTTATTGACAAAATGAAATTTTGTACACTTTGGAAAGGGGGGTGTGGGGGCAAAGGGGAGCGGGATGGAGCCAACTTAAAGTTCTAACTTTCGTATTTTGTAAGCTGAAATTTTTTACTTAGGTTCGCATTTTTAAAAAAAGAGGAAAATAAATAAAAAAAGAGTAAAAAACAATTTTTTAAAATATAACCCTTTAACCGACTAAAAAGCAGAAAATAAATTTCTGCTTTTTAGTCGGTTAAAGGGTTATATTTTAAAAAACTTGTTTTTTACTCTTTAAAAAGCAGAAATTTATTTTCTGCTTTTTAGTCGGTTGAAGGGTTATATTTTAAAAAAATTGTTTTTTACTCTTTTTTTATTTATTAAATATTACATACGTTTCAAAATTACTTACTAGATAAGAGTGAGTATTGTTAACGATATGCAGCGCAGGCTGTCAGATTCAGAAACCATTCTGTTGGTTACAGCTATTAGCGCTTAAGATTAAAATGTAGATTCCAATCTGCGCAATTTTGTAAAAAATCGTATTGCTATAACACATAGAATTGTTTCTACAGCAATTCGATAACATTCGACTAATTTAATCTTTTATAGAAAAATTACAAAAGTCGGTAACAAAAATTTCTTGATTTCTTATTTGATGTAATCGAAAGTGAATAAAAGTTTTATAATGAGTAAGCGGCTAGCAATAGAAAATAAAAATACAATTTAAAGAATATTGGAGTCGGATTCTGCATAAAATCCCAAAAATTTACAAGATTTTCTGTGAGCGACAACGATAATTTAAACAGAAGAGAAACATCTTTAAAAATGTCTCGGACATAAATATATGAACACTGGGTCCATAAGTAATTCGGATAAAGTAATTTCAGTGAGAAAAATTCAATAATTTGAATTGACTTTAACTATAGTTACGGACAAAACAATAGAATCACTAAAAGTTTCTTTCATCAATGTTATAAAACTTTAAGGAGAACCAAAAATTCAGGCTCATTGTCACTTTTATTTAACATTAATATGTGTTAATTGTTATTTGTAAAAAAAATAGAAGCGAAGACTTCAAAGACTTGCAGATAAATTGATTAAAATGAAAATTTCATATGAAAATCCATTTTAATGAAAATTACATATGAAAATCATGGGACAAAAAAATAGAATCACACACGAATTTTTTTGGAAAAGTTGTTAAAAGAGTCAAGAAAGAATAAAAAAATATTTTTTTTATTAGTACTTGGTTGTATTTCCCTTATTATTTGTGTCATTTCCCAATCAGCATGGGGCAGCATATCTAAGGAATAAATGAATTAAGCTTAAGTTTAAGAACAGGCTTAGAATTAGAGACCGACCGAAATCGCTTTTATTCTTTTTTTCGGCCGAAACCAAAATGGCCGAATTTTCATTTTTTTAATTTCGGGCGAAACCGAAAAAATAAAAGAAAAAATTGTGAATTAAATGTAATAAAGTTGTACATAATTAAGCTGAAATCAATTTAAGTTCAGATCATGATTTAGATGAATTTAGAAGCAAACTATCAAATGCGTGGAAATCAATTGAAAGGGCAGGGTTCTCACTTTTTGCTACGACGAGAGTTGTAGATATTCGATTTTAGGGGAGTAGATTTCAAGAAAGGGAGTAGATTTAATTTTTTTACGTAGAGTAGTAGAAATTCTACGAGAGTAGTAGAAATTACTGTCAAGGTAGCAGATTTCAAGAGAGGTGAGTAGATTAGGGTTTCTGCTTAGAGTAGTAAAGATTCTACAATAGTAGTAGACATTTCTGTCATGGTAGTAGACTTGTAGAAAGAGTAGTTGTTTTGCATTGTATGAAACTCACATAATATTTTGAGGAGAAGAC
>OX596011.1:39874202-40020894 GCA_951394025.1 Heteromyza rotundicornis
TTACGTCCACCCGGGGTCGCCAATGTTTAATCCCGAGAATATGATGTTGCACAGGCACTTGAACCTGCGCAACTTATTCAGGATTTGTTCGATATGACACTTGAACCACTCGAACGGAATGTTTAATGAACGGATTCTACTACGCCAACTTGCGCTTGTAAAAAACACCTTTTACTGTTTCCAGTCGTTTCTATATTGATTTGTGGCTTCTTTTATACTTAAAATTTGATTAATTTAATTGTCGCAACCTTGACTGCATGTTTTGCAGTCAGCATAATCGGCATGACCAAATAATGGATTCCATCGACGACCTGGATTCAAACGACTACAACTTTGAAGCGTACCTGGAAACCGATGCACGGATCAGCGATGGAGTAATGAGAATCCAAGAGAAGGGATCAAAGATGGTACCAGAAACGCAAGGTGAAGCAGTAGCGCACTATTCGGTTGCAAATCATCATTTGCCGAAGGTGGATCTGCCAAAATTCGATGGGGACTACCTGAAGTGGCGTCAGTTCTACGATGTATTCAACGAGATCATCCACAAGTCCACACTTCCGGTAATGACGAAGATGTTGTACCTAAAAAGAAACCTGGTCGGAGAAGCGGAAAAACTGATTGGACACTTAGCAACAACGACAGAAAACTATAGCACAGCCTGGACCATTCTGCAGGATCGCTATAACAATAAGTGAGTAGTTACTGCAGCTCTGATGGACAAGTTACTAGGACAAGCAAAGCACCCAGCAGACAATCCATCAGTGGCAGCTTTGAAAGGTCTTCATGACACAACGAATGAAACTCTAAGGGCATTGGAAAACTTGGGCGTGGACACAACATCATGGGATATAATAATACTACATATCTTGGTCAAAAACTTGACAGGTGTACTCATATATTTTATGAGCAATCCTTGGCCAATCCTAGAGAACTGCAGTCTCTTCAACATTTTTTGAAGTTTCTGGAAACAACATTCCAATCGCTGGATGCGGTAGGGCAAAAGAACAAATCTTCCTCTACCAAAGCACTGACGTCAATGGCTACGTCAGAATATAAGAAGAAGTGCAAATGTTGCAACGAAGATGCACACCAGCTGCCAGAAGTTTCAGAAGCTGTCAGTTAATCAGCGGATACAATTCCTTCAATCAAACAGATTATGCATAAACTGCATGAAACCAGGCCACTTCGCAAGGGATTGTTGTTCAGGAAAATGTTCCAAGTGTGGACGTAAACATAACACTCTGGTACATTTAGAAAACTCAAAAAATCGTGCACCGGCTCAGGAAAACACTGGAAAAGGGTCTGAAGATGATACAACTAAGCAATCCACAACCTTGGCAGCCTCAAAAGATTCTCATCAAAATGGATACGTCCTTCTCAGCACCGCAGTTGTAACGCTTTCCGCTAACAATGGTCAAGCGGTAGATTGTAGAGCGATTTTGTACTCAGGGTCTCAGGTCAATTTAATGAGTGAAAGAATGGTCAAAAAGCTCGGACTGTCATTGAAACCCATTGTAATGCGAATTGAAGGCATAGGTACAGGAAAAAGTGAAGCCCGCAGTCGTGTAAATGTCGAGCTCCAATCAAGAACCAACAAATACTCAACGCGACTGGAAGCGTACATTCTTCCTCATATTGTATCACAACAACCATTGGTGGAGTTGGACACATCATCTTGGGCAATACCAAAAAATGTCACCTTAGCAGACCCATACTTCAATTGTCCTGGAAAGATCGATATACTCATCGATGCATTAACCGTCAAAGTTGCGGTGATAATTCAATATCACTGCATTGATATTGATTGAAAAATGTTTGACAAGATATTAGAGTTGCAATTATTTACTTAAATAAAAAGCCGAAATTTTCGCCCGAAAACGATATTTTTTTTTCGGCCGAATCGGAAACACGGCCGAAACAACTTTTTTTGGCCGAAAAACCGAATTTCGGTAGGTCTACAAATTTCAATAAAATCTAACTTTCTGTACTCATAAATTAGTCAATTTCAGTCCGATGATTTTGATTTTATATTCGTTGGATGTGTATAAAATTTTCGTTTAAATGTTATAAAGTTATGTTTTATCGAAATTGCCGCTCTTTCAATATTTTCAAGTAAGAAAAACTCCTACCCCAAAAATCGAAAATTGCGAATATTTCGCAATAATTGCGATTTTCTTGTTCAGCGACACCAAATTAGTTTAGAAAAATATAGATTGGAAAGTGTCATCGGCAATGATTTTTTATCTGTAAACTAACTACTTTCTTACTTGCATCCTTAATGAAAATTACAAACAAACAACTTTGTAACGAAAATAAAATATTTTTCCATAAAATACTTTAATTTTTTCATGAAAAAACTGAAGAAAAATATCACAAAAAGCTGATGAGAAAGCAAATACCGACCAGTTGCATAGTATTTTCAGTAGAGACCGACCGAAATTCGGTTTCGGCTTTTCGGCCAAAAAAAGCTGTTTCGGATTCGGCCGAAAAATAAAATATCGTTTTCGGCCAAATTTCGAAATTTTCGGTTTGATACGAAAAATGTAACAAATAAATAACAAAGATTACACTGATCGACAAAACTGAACATTTTGTGTGTTAAATATACTTGATAGACAAATTCTTATGTATCTTACAGTACGCACCAAAAATTAAATTTTTGTGCAATCTTCATTATTATTTTTGGATTTGGAATGGCAAAATACATAAGGAACAACCAAGTGGATAAAAGCGGTATGTAACACAAATTTAAGTATTGATCATAGTTTCGAAAATCAGCAGCGACAAAGAAGACAAGTCCCCAATTTGTATTGAAAAAAAAAAAAACTTTGAAACTTATTTTCTTGAAAGAATTTGTATGTTACATACAGCCTTCATCCATTCACCCCTTCACAGCGTTCTCACTCTTCTCCTATCGGAGCAGATCTATTACTCTCGCGATGATTTTTAAATTTCTGCTCCTCTACTACTATTGTAAGAAATCTTCTCCTCAAAATATTATGTGAGTTTCATACAATGCTACTACTCTTTCTACAAATCTACTTCCATGACAGAAATTTTTACTACTCTCGTAGAATTTCTACTACTCTACGTAAAAAAATTAAATCTACTCCCTGATTGATTTTAGATTACTGATACGCTTAATTATGTACAACTTTATTACATTTATATTCACAATTTTTTCTTTCATTTTTTCGGTTTCGGCTTCAGTTTCGGCCGAAATTATAAAAATGAAAATTCGGCCATTTCGGTTTCGGCCGAAAAAATAATAAAAAATTTCGGCCATTTCGGTTTCGTCCGAAAAAAATAATAAAAAATTTCGGCCATTTCGGTTTCGGCCGAAATTAAAAAAAGCGATTTCGGTCAGTCTCTAATTACAGACTACAAAAATACATACAAACTATGCTGAGCACAAGAAAACCAGAGATAAAAATACGCTATAGCGTTGGTCTTGTGTTCATACAGTGGAATAGTTATCAGTTATGCTAGCAACAGAATACCAAATATAGTGTTGGTATCCGTAGGCTTACATTAGGAGATAACAATTTACGAGTATTTTGACCGCGAAGGGTTCACATGGCAATGCTACATGCGCGAGTCGACAAGAACATTTGAATTGCATTTTCTTATCTTACATGCTTGATATAGAATAACAATGTGTTCAATAACTATTGGACATTCTGGCGGCCGGCGTTATAGCCGCCCGGTGCGGAAAAATCAATTACAACTTTCTTTCTTGTGTTACATGTTGATCTTAAAAAATACCCTTAAATAGCTAACATTAAAATACTAAATAATATTAACGAAGTGTGACCGCTAATGTGATGAAAACTTATGGTCTGCAACTGAATATTTTCTCTCTTTCGGATGTTGATTTCCTTCCTCAAGTTCTCGATATCCTTTGTGTTGTTTACCAGCGTGGAGTCGAACGGTTTTACTTTGTCGTCGGCAATGGATTCAATATCTTTAGTTCAGGATGATACACTTGTTGAGAGGTTGTCCAGGGATTGAATGGTTGACGATGCAGAAAGAGTTATATCGTTATAGCGAGCAGTACATCCTTGCTGCAATGTTAGCACACCTTGCAATGGTAATTCCATCAACTTGTTTTTTCTATTGCCACATTCTAAGCTGATGACTACTTTATCGAAGATTTTGTAAAGCCATGGATTTCCTTTTGAAAGCTTTGTCCAAAAACTGCGCTTGATAACTTGCTCGAATTAGCATTCTGTTCTGCATTTTGGCTTCTTGAGTAAAATTGATTTAATTGCTCGTTCATCTTTTGAAAGTGACTATTGACCTCATCTGTTGTCTTTTTAGAAGACAACATCTGTAATAGACTGTCGAGTCTATTACAGATGTTTGTTTCTTCATTAAGCTCGTTATATCTTGCTGATTTTCAAAGATCTTGGTCATTTCATCCTCCATGTCACTTCTATCATCTGAATCCATCATCCCGAATAGAATATGATAAATCGATCCCACAAATTCAAATGGTGCTCTTCGCTTTCTTTTATCTTTGATTATTAATTCGTTGTTTGATATAAGTATATTATATCGTTTCTCCATCGATGCTGTCATCATCTTACAGGTTTCTTCATAATAGGTTAAAATTTGACACTGCTGCTTTAGTCTGTTTGCATATTGTTGAATGTTATGCATTTCCTCTAAGTAGGAACTTAAATCGTATTAAATTAGCAGATCCCATTTCGAAGCTGTTACATCTAGCTTTCTTATGTAATCAAGATAAATTCCAGTATTATCTTTTAATCCAACTGCTTCACCTTCTGGCATTGTAAAGTTGGTGCTGCGCCTGCTCGCATAATCATTAGTAGAACGAGAATGATAAACGATCCAAAAGTTTGACTTTGTACAGAACTTTTTTTATATGTACGCCTGGCCATATTGGTAGTAGTATTACTAGTCAAAAATACTTTCGCTTTTGTTGATGCTTCTTCTCTTTCGTTTTCTTCTTCGGTTTCTAAAGGATAAACTTTATGTATTGGACGTTTAAGAGTACCATTTTGAACTTTTATGGTCACTACTCTAACTCAGTTATCCGCTCCAGGGTGCAGATCTGATATCCTTCCCATTGGCCATTTTAAGGGATGTGTATTTTCATCCTTAATCAGCACTAGTTGACCTTCGCGTAGATTTTTCTGTGCAGTCTTCCACTTGTTGCGCTGTTGAAGTGAAGTAAGATATTTGTCTTTCCAACGGTTCCAAAAATCCCTTTTCATCTTTTGAATAAGTTTCCACCTGTTGAGAGAACTCATTACTGCATCGTCTAGAGGTTCGGGATAATCCAGTAGCGGTTGTCCAATCAAAAAATGACCTGGAGTTAAAACATCTATTTCATCTATACTGTTGCCGATTGCATTCAGTGGTCTTGAATTCAACACTGCCTCATTTTGGTAGAGGAGTGTGCTCATTTCTTCAAAGGTCAATTTGTTTTATCCAATGACCCGCTTCAGATGATGCTTTATTGATTTGACACCAGCTTCCCAAATTCCTCCAAAATGAGGGGCTGCCGGGGCAATAAAATGCCATTGAACTTGCTCCAACAAAATTAGTCCCATTATCTGAATATATGTGGGAACTTTTTCCTCTTCTGGCGAAAAATCGTCTTAGTGCTGCCAAAAATGATTCGATTGTTAAATCACTAACTACTTCGAGATGAATAGCCTTTGTAGCCATGCAGACAAAAACTGCAATGTATCCTTTATATGATTTTTGACCTCGCCCTCTGGAACATCGCATCGATATAGGTCCTGCATAGTCCACACCCGTATGAGTAAATGGATGTGATATAGATACACGACTTTTTGGAAGATCACCGCAGAGACTTTTTTATGGCATTCTTTACTCCAATTATCCAGAATTGCCGTCTTAATAATGACTCCATTACACGATTACCTGCATGTAATGTTATGAAATGAGCGTTTTTAATTATTAATGTAGTCAGTTGAGATTTTTTCAAAATGGTGGGATGTTTTTGTTCGTAAGGCAGATATGAATTTTCTAATCTTCCACCTACTCGTAGTAATCTTCCACCTTTTCATCCATAATTGGATTAAGGCTAAAAATCGTACTTTTGCTATCTAGTTCCTTGTTCATCTTGATGCATCGCATTTCGGCACTAAAATCCAGGTTTTGTTGATGTATAATTATTACTTCTTGAGCTTTTCTGATTTCACACGAAGACAAGTAGGCTGCAACAGGTTTATTCTTCTTCAATATGTTAATGAACCGCAGAACATAGCTAACTATTCTTTCATACTTGTTAATTGAAGAACATCTCTCCAATAAACTGCTTAAAATGTCTTCATTTTGTTTCGGTGCCGTGGTAGTTGCAACTAAAATGTTTTCTTGTGCTTGCGGCCATTGCATTTCGGATTTCTTGAGCCAAACTGGTCCGTTCCACCAAAGCTGATGAGTTTCTAATTTGTTTGGGGATATACCTCTTGACGCGACATCTGCTGGATTTTCTTTGGTACTGACATGACCCCATTTCATCTTTGACGTAAGCATCCTTATTTCTGAAACTCTAGTTCTAATGAACTTGTCTTTATTATTATTGTTCTTGATCCACGCCAATGTAATAGTTGAATCGCTCCAAGCATATAGCTTGGCCTTCATCATAATGAAGGAGAATATTGTGATCTTTGCCACATTTGAAGCACTTCTTTGACACTTGGTATCAGGGTGATGATTCAGGCAGTTAAAACACATCTTAGATTTGACCACAAATGATCGGCGCTCCTTAATGTCCAACGCTTGGAACTTGCGGCAACTCTGAATTGTATGTCCAGAATTTTTACAATATGCGCATACAGACTTCGCTGAATAGTATGTAGTCGTGTTGGCAGATCGCTGCGAAAATTTTTTGTTGGTATTATTTTCAACTGTCTTCTTTCCTGACACCGCTTCAAGTGCTTGAAATTGGTGATCTAAAAATTCCAAAACACTCGGTAAAGATTTCCTTGGTTTTCTTTTCGTCTTGCTCGTATAATCGAAGACCATCCTTGTCCAGCTTCCTTACAATTATCCGTCTTCACAATATCCATTTGCTAACTCCTTCCTGCAGCGTCTAACTTTTTTCTGTATATCATGGTACAGGATTTCGACATCATCATTTAATGATATTTCCCTGAATGCTGCCGTTACTCCTTCGAATAACTCGTTCAGTGACTGCTCTGCATTTAAGATGGCATGATTCGACATCTGCTGCAGTTCATCTCCCGTCTCTGTGATGAATTCCTCTAGATCTACCATTTTCCAATGAAATCTCCTTACATCAGCCGTATTTTGTTTTTGTCTAATTGAAGCTGACTCTCCTTCGCGACTGTTGTTTGTGAAAACGGCGAACCGCCTCTGCGATTGTCCTTTGAACATGCTACTGAATCGCCCTCCCGATTGTCCTCCTCTGACTGCATTTCTTCCTCAGTGTTGTCCGACAGCAATTTTTTGGCTTCCATCACAAATCGATCTATACTGGAGTAATAGTCCGAAATAATTATCTTTCGTTATTCCTAATGCTTTGTGTGGTTAGTTTCAAAATCATTCCACAATTTGTCCAGGCGGTCAATCGTAACCTTGCGAGCTCCTTTGTACTCGGCTTTGTTCCTAAAAGCAATTATTTCATCGCCCAATTGTTTTTGACTTTCAAAAATTTTGTTAATTTTTGTCATTTTTGTAGTTGTTGCAGACAATTTTTTATGATGATTTATTTATTTTTTTTTTTTCACTGTACCGATGTTAAAGCCTTTGGACGCTTAAACCACTGTATGGCCGTGGTTTACGCCTTACGCGAGAATTAGTGCCTTAGTGAACTATTTTCAATAGTGTCACTGCTTCGAAATTTCTCTTAGTCTCTTACCACGGGTGGGGGAAAACTCAAAGAAAACACGGAATCGAAGGACCAATGATGAGAAAGCAAATACCGACCAGTTTCATAGTATTTTCAGCTCTAATTTTATTATTGCCCAACGGCGATATTTATACAAAAACTTTACACTACAGACTACAAAAATAGTTACAAACTATGCTGAGCACAAGAAAACCAGAGATAAAAATACGCTATAGCGTTGGTCTTCTTGCGTTCATACAGTGGAATTGTTATCAGTTATGCTCGCAACAGACTACCAAATATAGTGTTGGTATCCGCAGGCTTACATTATTAGATAGCAATTTACGATTATATTGACCGCGAAGGGTTCATATGGCAATGCTACATGCGCGAGTCGATAAAAACATTTGAATTGCATTTCTTGTCTTACATGCTTGGTATAGAATAACAATGTGTTCAATAACTATTGGACAAAAGCCGAACGACGAAAATGAGTGTAGTATAAACGACACGGTCGAAAAAAAACGACATCGATGATACGCAGATTCACAATGGATAAAAATTTGATCGAATAATGGATAAAATTTTATCGTAGTAAACTATAATGCTCTATATAGTAAATTATCCCCCCCTAAATGCGGCATTGGGTACAAGTAGGATTACCAGACGTACTCTTTTAAAGAGTACAGTACTCTTTTTTAGGCCCTCCTCTTTTTTACTCTCACTTTTTTCCCGAAAGTACTATTAAGCACTCTTTTTCTTATTTCTGGGACTTTATCATATAACAGCTGAATGCATCGGCTCAGAAGGGTAATCAATTTTTATTATTCGTCAGAATTAAAATGAAAAAACCTTAAAATTTTAGGTTTGTTAGCAAAGCTGGGCATTAACTAGTTAATTAGTTAGTAGTTAATTAACGAAGTTACATTTTTGGTTAACTTTGAACGTTTCAGTTAATTTCGAAAACCATTTACTTTTTCATTTAGTTAAGCTAAATTTCTTCGATTAACTATTATTAAATGTAAATAAAAAAGTAAAAATTAAGAATTTATACTATTTTTTTTATTATTTTTTATTATTAAATGTAAAAAAAAGTAAAAATTAAGAATTTATACTATTTTTAACTGACTAATTTAAAAATTATTTCACAAAACAATTAAATACACTTGCCGATATATTTCGAAGTATTTTATATTACATTTGTATGTATCAGCCATCGTCAGGATGTTTACACACATCGTATTTTCCATTTCTCAAAATGGCGAAAAACTGAGAACGCCATTGTGTATAGAATGGCTTGTGATATTTGTTCTTAACCAAACTTCATTCGTTTCATTATTATTATTTAATATTCTAATAAAATTGGTATTCCTTTATATAAATATAAATAAATTGTTTCAGACACGAAATTTCGCTTTTTGATAAAAAAAAAAGCATTCAATCGTATATAGTTAAAATGTTTTTTATTTTTTTTTTTTTTCGAAAATTTAATAATTTAATTTGACTTTTAACGAAGTTAACTTTTCAACGAAATTAACTTTTTAATTTAACCAAGTTACATTTTTGATTAACTATTACTGGTACACATTAGTACCCAGGGTCTAAAATTTTGTGTTCAACATATATCCGCTTAATTTTATAACTTTTTTGAAGACATTTTTTTTTAATATTTTTGTCTTTTAAAAAATATGTGGTCTAAAACCGAGGAGTTTGGGACCCCCTGCAACTCTGTACTCTTTTTTACTCAAGAGAATCTGGTAACCCTACGTACAAGAAATATGCGAAATGCCAAAATGATATATTAATATGGTTAAACCTGTAAAATAAAGTGGGACGAAAAGCGTATTTACATTCTAATCAACGGAAAATAATGAGAAAAATCAGAAAATTAATCTTCAGTTCGAACAAAAAAACAAAAAGTTTTGAACATAAAAATAACCGTCCATACAAAAAAAAATGTTTAAATATAAAATGCGTTTTAGAATCAAAAAAATTCGATAAAAAAATACAAAAATATCCCTTTTTGAAAGTCGACCCCCAGGACCAAAGGTGCAAGCAATTATCCATTTTTGAAGCACAACTAACGTTGGGGAAAATGAAAATAAAAATGACTCAATGTTCATACGTAAAATATACCGTTTGTACCTTGAGAGTGAAATAGATTGGAGAAGGTACAATTGTTCCTACTTTTAGATCCGTGATGTGAACTAGAGATGAGCGCGTCAGTGGATTTTGCTCACGATTACTCACGCTCACGCGAGAAAAAATATTAATCACGCATACTTACGCACGACTTAAAACCACTCACGAACCGCTAAGAGACCATCACGAAAGTGCAATAGGGCAAATCAATATTTTGAAAATATATTTTTATTAAACACAATTTAATTTTTTGTTTTATCTAACATATATATTTAAACAATTTGTAGTATACTTTTATTATATGTATAAGGAAAGCTAAAAATAATGCATTTCATTATGCCGACAACAAATACATTTTTTTCACGTGTATAAAAATTTAACATTTTTATTTAAAAAAATTCTTTTACAAAAATGTAAGAAATTAATTTAATGAAACTTATGTATGTATCAGACTTGTAAAGTAATTGATTACTTTCGTAATAATTATTGACGTTGAACATTTAAATTGAATTCAAATGGCTATGGAAAAAAAATAAAATGTTTTGAACTATCATAAGTATATCGAACTCCACAGATATTTATATGAGAAATTATTAAAAGTTTTTATTTAAAAACAAAAGTTTGTCTACATTATCACTTATCAGCCTTTCTTCCAATATTCTGCCAGAAGTTGAAAACACTCTTTCGCTTGTGACAGAACTAGATGGGATGCACAGAACTTAGCGTGATAACAACCGAAGAAGAGGCAATTCTTTCGTGACTTTCCAAAATTCCAAAACGTTTTGGTTTCTATTAACCTTTTTTTTAATATACAACACTTCGATAGCACCTGGTCAGTTAACGCTTGTGTGTCATCCCCTTTAGTTGACTTTTTCACATTCACTTAAAAATTACAACTTTTTTCACTTTATGAAACCGAAACCGATATTTTGAAAAGTCTGGGTCCCGAAAACGAAGCCGAAATCGAAACCGGAAAAGTTCGTTTTGTTAATTTTTAATTATCTTTATATTTTCTCAAAATTCAAAAATTGTAAAATTTTGTTATCTTTTTATTCTAGTGTAGTGTCTAGGGGTACTTTTTATCGAAAATCGTATCACAAAAGAATCTCTTCCACATACATAGAATATGCAAATCGTCGCTGGGCTTACAAAAAGAGTTATGTATTTTTCATCAACTTTTCAGGAGAGCAAAAAACTGATTCTTTGTGTCCTTAGTAGGGCTTTCGATCCCGAAGGGTTTTTCGCAGTCCCGGGATTTTCGGGACTCAAAATTGCAATCCCGGGATTTTTCGAGATTTGATACTTTTACATGCAAAATTAGTTTTAAAAATATAAAAAAATGTTTTTTATTTATTTATTTATTATAGTTTTAGCTTAAATAAATAAACATAAACATTAATTTAAATTTATTAAAGGTACAAATTAATGCATTTTTTTATTTTCAGTATTTCAGTTTCCGGTTCTTTAGGAAAACACAATTCTATTCAAAATATGCTTAAGTAAGGTTTCTAAAATTACTTTTGCATCAGTTTTCAGTTTTACTTAAATATTTTTATTAAGCAATTTTTTTTTGTGCGTTCGCTAAGCCTGAAGATACCAATTTTCTTCTGAAATAAATATAAATTTATTTTTCCTTAAAGAAAAAATTTCAAGCACAAACAATTTTTTTTAATTAATTTAAAACTTTTAAGTTTTGTGTTTTCTAACTATTTTTGTAAAATTTTGTTATCTTTTTATTCTAGTGTAGTGTCTAGGGGTACTTTTTATCGAAAATCGTATCACAAAAGAATCTCTTCCACATACATAGAATATGCAAATCGTCGCTGGGCTTACAAAAAGAGTTATGTATTTTTCATCAACTTTTCAGGAGAGCAAAAAACTGATTCTTTGTGTCCTTAGTAGGGCTTTCGATCCCGAAGGGCTTTTCGCAATCCCGGGATTTTCGGGACTCAAAATTGCAATCCCGGGATTTTTCGAGATTTGATACTTTTACATGCAAAATTAGTTTTAAAAATATAAAAAAATGTTTTTTATTTATTTATTTATTATAGTTTTAGCTTAAATAAATAAACATAAACATTAATTTAAATTTATTAAAGGTACAAATTAATGCATTTTTTTATTTTCAGTATTTCAGTTTCCGGTTCTTTAGGAAAACACAATTCTATTCAAAATATGCTTAAGTAAGGTTTCTAAAATTACTTTTGCATCAGTTTTCAGTTTTACTTAAATATTTTTATTAAGCAATTTTTTTTTGTGCGTTCGCTAAGCCTGAAGATACCAATTTTCTTCTGAAATAAATATAAATTTATTTTTCCTTAAAGAAAAAATTTCAAGCACAAACAATTTTTTTTAATTAATTTAAAACTTTTAAGTTTTGTGTTTTCTAACTATTTTTTTTTCATTTTGGGGTTGTCTAAATGTTGTCAAAAACTATTTTTCTGCTTACACGATTTTTTAAATATTTTATGAGCAATGAAAAGTTGTATTTTTCTTGTATTAAATTTTATTTATGGGCCGGGATCCCGAGAATTTTAATTCGATTTCGGCACAACGGATTTGCATGAAATTTAGATCCAAGATATATGTATTGCCTAGCCACAATATGAGAAGATGTGGGCTTAATTAGTTAACTGGGCGTGGCTCCTCCCATTAATGGAATTTAGCGAAAATGTTTTCTTGGGCTTATCAGATATATAATGAAGCAATTTGGTTCTTGAACATACTAAAAACATATAATTGAAGTGTAAGTTTAACTATCGGTTTTATTGGTCAACATGTTAAGTTGACCAAATGGACTTTATTTTATTCAAAACCAGGGTTGGCAACCGAATCGAATAAAGGTTTCGGTTTCGGTTTTACTCCCACTTGCCAATTGGTTTTGGTTATCGGTTTCGCTCCTTGATTTTGAAAAGGTTTCGGTTGGTTGGAGCGATTGAAAAGGTTTCGGTTTAGGTTTTAAAAGGTTTCTAGATGGCCCAATATTAGGAAATTTTATATCAATTCAATATAATCTGAATCTAACTACATTTACCGAATTTCATTATCTAATCGCATTTTCAAACAAATTTATGCTTAAATTTTTAGTTTTTATACCCTACACAACGTTTGAAACGTCCATAAGGACTCATGTACGGTATGGATAAGTATATATATTCATGATCAGCATCGAAAACAGATTTAGCCATATCCCCGTATGCCTGTCACCATACAGGCTGGAATGTTTTTTTTTTGAGACATCGATGTGAAACTTTGGGTTTACGTTTTTATCTCCGAATTGAGATCAAGTTCGAGTATCAGCTAAATCGCACGAAAAAGGCTGCCATATAAAACTACGAAAAAATAGCGAACATTTTCCAAGTCTTTTCAAAAACCATAAAACTGTCTGCGCACACAGAGGCGTTATTCGTGCCGCAGGCGGTTTCGAAATTAATTTTGTCACAAATAATTGTATTTTTGAAAATATAGCGTTTTTTATACAGCCTGTTTCCATAGCAATACAATAAATAACAAACCCAAAAAGCCAGTTTCAAAACCAATTGGAATCAGTTTGAAAATAAACCTTTTGACTGTTTCCATAGTAGTCTAATAAATAACAAACAAAATAGTCATTTTCAGAACCATTTCAGTCAGACTTTTTGATTGTTTCCATAGCAATATAATAAATAACAAACAAAATTTACTGCGATGAGATCGCTGCCTGTGTGAGGCACTTTGCGTTTTCGAAGCTAGATTTTTTAAATATGGAAATGGTTCTGAAATTATATAGCGAATATCGCCTTTGTGTGCGCCGGCCTTATAAAAAGATTTATTGAATATTTAAAAAAATATTTCCTATATTTTAAAAATATATGAAATAAATAAATGAAATACGATGAATTTTCTCTTAGGAAAAAAAAACTTCAAGTCAATTTTGTGTACGAAAACCTTTTGAAAACCGATTAAAAACCCGTAACCTTTTCAATTGGTTTTGGTTGAACCTATTCAATCGGTTACGACGAATCGGTTTCGGTTTAGGTTTCGCTCCCTAAAATGAATCGGTTTCATTCGGTTTCGGTTTCGGTTACGGTTTCGGTTGCCAACCCTGTTAAAAACCATTTATGGATACATTTTGATCGGGAATATATTGTATCACATATTAAATCGGTTTGAATGTCGCTTTTTATACCCTACACCTCATGAGGTAGGGTTTATTCACTTTGGTCTGAAGTTTGTAACACCTAGAAGGAGTAGTGATAGGTATGGAAAACTATATATTCTTGACCAGCGTCACCTCCTGAGTTGATTTAGAACTATACGTCTGTCCATCTGTCCCTCTACCTGTACGTCCATGTAAACACGATTGCAGGAGCTAGAAGAAATCTAGAGGGCACAACCTTTGGATATATCCTTTTTTTATAACCCTTATATTAACTTGCTTTGGGCGGACTATATATATATATATATATATCCTCAAATCTGCGGAGAGCTTTTTCATACACTTCCACATGAGCTAGAGAGCTGAAATTTGGAACACTGATAGAACTCCGGTGACAATGCATTCTATCCATTAGAGGCGTAGGGGGCCGTGGGGGGACTCAAACTTTTTTTTTTAAACATGGCATAACTTCCAATTCCTTCAAGCTACAATGTTGGTAGGTGAGTTCTTATTGACAAAATGAAATTTTTTACCCTTTGGAAAGGGGGGTGTGGGGGCAAAGGGGAGCGGGATGGAGCCAATTTAAAGACCTAACTTTCGTATTTTGTAAGCTACAAGGCTGAAATTTTTTACTTAGGTTCGCATCCCAAAATAAATTCGGAATAGCTTATTTTCACAAATTTGGTTTTAGTTTGGAGAATTTACTCGCGGATGAGCGAAAATAAATTCGAAATAGCTTATTTCCAAAAAAATAAGATTCAGTTTGGAGAATTTACTCGTGTATTAACGAAATGAAATTCGAAAAATATTGTACACTTCCCAGTGTTTGTGTTATTTGTGGTGACTTGCACCAGACTCTATTATGCCCGAAATCTAGGAACGATGCAGCCGTTTCACATTGTGGTAACTGTGGTAAAAATCCCACTGCAAATTATAGAGGATGTATAAAACCCTTAAAAATAAGGTTTCTTCCCAAACGAAGCCCTTCAGAGGAACAACTGTGACGAACCCTACTCCAGTCAATATCACCCAGATGAAATCATACCCACTACTCCAAGGGAAGTTTATACTTGGCGAAGTCGCCGCAATTAGTCACAATTCTATAATACAAAAATCATTTCTACATTCTGATCAATATTTTATTACCGCTGCCAGAAGGGCATTGGCCGATCGCATTTATTGCCAAAGCCAGGATTCAAATTTCATTCTGCCTCGCGCTGACAGAAATGCAAACGAAGGGAAAAGTGACAAAAGCAAACAAACGTTGGTTTACGTACTATTATGCTGCGCTCCTATTCAGGCCAGCAGCGTATGCTATTAATGCAGTTTCAAGTGTTCGCTGCTAGCGGTACTTTTTCGTTTGTGTACTCTTGTGGGCTGGTGCGCTACACTGTAGTATATGCATATACACCACAATATATATATATATATATATATATGTAGGTATATACATCCTCAAATCTGCAGCGAGCTTTTCATACACTTCCACATGAGCTAGAGAGCTGAAATTTGGAAAACTGATAGACAATGCCTTCTATTAATTTTGGGTCCATCAGAGGCGTAGGGGACCGTGGGGGACTCAAACCTTTTTTTTTTTTAAACATGGCAAAACTTCCAATTCCTTCAAGCTACATTGATGAAATTTGGTAGGTGGGTTCTTATTGACAAAATGAAATTTTGTACCCTTTGGAAAGGGGGATGTGGGGGCAAAGGGGAGCGGGATGGAGCCAATTTAAAGTTCTAACTCTCGTATTTTGTAAGCTACAAGGCTGAAATTTTTTACTTAGGTTCGCATTTGGGTAAAAGTGTAAAAAGGGGGGGGGGGGAAAGGGGAAAACGAAGGGGGGAAAATTTTTTTTTAAAAAAAAAGAGGAAAATAAAAAAAGAGTAAAAAAAAATTTCTGCTTTTTAGTCGGTTAAAGGGTTATATTTTAAAAAAGTTGTTTTTTACTCTTTTTTATTTTGGCATTCGAAGGAGTTGGTAATAGGTTGACTCCCACCCTACCTTTCATATAAGTGAAAATCGTGTTTTCTAAAACATGTAACCTAATTCCGCTGAAATAGTTCAAAACTTGCTACATTGGGGTTTTTGAGGTCGCTGATTTCCAATTTGGTGTTGAAATTTCCAAATTCAAGATGGCTGATCCAATATTGCCCAGTAGGTTTGGGGTAAGTTGGCTTTGACCGAATGAAACTTACTCACTTGTTACTGAGCGTAATGGCCGTTTTCGGGAGGTCATAACGCCCATTTAATTTTGATGCTAGCAAGACGTCATTCCTTCCAATACGCCCGTGAGTTCATTCAAAACTTCCATGATTAGAATAAAATAAAAAAATTTATTATGAGACAAAGGATATAATAAATGTATCCTATTACCTTTGCAAATGGTCAAAATTCTATTGGATCTACAAATTAAATATAAGCAAACCCTGTATTACTTACTTCAACTTTATTTTGGCAATTACATCATTGCTCGCGTTCTAGTTTCGGCTTTGATCAAAAACAATTATGTGCAAATGAATACATAACTTATTTTTTAGAAACTTTTTAGTACTGAAAATACATAGCTGTATTTTGGTAACTTCTGAACCAATTGAGATATCAAAAAACCAATGATGAGGGATAGTGGGCAATGGCTAATATAGTTAAAAGAGCCAATAAAAAAATTCGAAAAAAATCACATAACTCTTTTTGCAAGCCCAGCGACGAAATTGTACATGAAACAGTGAGAAAATTTGCTTCCAATTTTATCGTAACTCATTATTTTATATATGAGAAGCGAATTGCACAAAATGGAAAACTTTCCGCGTCGATTTTGGTGCGGAAAAAACTGCACAAATGTTGTGCGTTTGTTAGTGATGTCGAGCAATAAAATTGATATGGGTCATTCCGCGTCAAGCGGATACTTCAACTCTCAGAAAATTCTGAAACTCTTCACATGGAAAGGCCTGGGTATGCTGTGTTTGTGTACCAAAGGGTTCCGTTGGAAATTCAATATTTACTGTTATGAAATTAAGTAAAGTAAAAAATGAAAAGAATGGAGAATTTATCTTTTTTCAAAAATTTATAACTTATTTAAAGTTCTTTAAAAAAAAAATTTTTTTTTAAATTTTTTTTTCAAATAAATTTAAAAAAAATTTTAAAACTTTGAGCGTCACTATTCTACATTTAAAAAAAATATATTTTTGTGTACCTTACAATATCACTCAGCTTGTGTAAAATTTTAAAGAGAGTGCTTGCTTGAGCGAAAATCGTCCGATCGGAACGCTTGTGGTGTCAAAAGTTGCGATAAGCATTTTCAGGCCGAAGCCGCTATTGAAGGTCAACTAGCAGCATGTTACTCCGGCCAGAGCCGATACTTAATACAAAACGTTGAAACGTAATTTTTATATGAAATAAATATTGCGAAAATTCAAAAATTTGAATTTTTGGTTAGTTTTAAAAACTTAAAACACGATTTTCTCAAAAATTGGTTTTTTTTTCAAACGCCCTTCTTGCACCCAATGCTTAAATTTTTCTTTTAGTTCACATAATGCATGTTAAATTAGGGATTTTATAAAAAAGGATAAAAAAAACATTTTTTTTTAAATAATTTTAGCATCTTCTTTTTAATATTAAGGTTTTGGGCTAGTTTGTCTTTGCAGATTATTGAGTAACCTAAAAACGTTTATTTTAAATCGAAAAATTGCAAAAATTATTTTAAAAAAAACACGGTTAAAAAGTTAGGAACAAGTTTACTTTAGGGCCTGGAAATTTTTTGCACTTTTTTTTTTTGATTTTTTATGAATTTTGCCCCGGACGCTTATAGTTTCCGAGATATTTGCGTTTAAAGTTACGAATTATCCAATATAAAATAACCACTTATTCTTGTTTATGAATTCTTCTTCTTATTGAAAGTGTCATTCAGAATGAAAGTGGTGATACTTGCACCACGAAACTAATGTTCATGTGTTCATGGGAGCATAAAGTAGGTACTTATTTTAATAAATTTATGGTAATGAAGTATTTAGTTACTTATTTTGAAGAATTTATGGAAATATATTTTGGAAATAGGCAAATGAATTTTCATTTTCAACTTTACAACAATAACAATAACACGAAGCGTCGCAGGCGAAAAATTTTACCAAAAAATCGCGCGATTTTTTGTTAAAATTTTTCATTTTCAACTTTACAGCAATAACAATAACACAAAACGCCGGAGGCGAAAAATTTTAACAAAAAATCGCGCGATTTTTTGTTAAAATTTTTCATTTTTAATTTTACAGCAATAACAATAACACAAAACGCCGGAGGCGAAAAATTTTTCATTTTTAGAGTTATGTAATGTTGTTGTGTTTGTAATAGTTGCAATGTTTTTAAGGGCTGTTCCAACAACAAATTACAAAATCAACATTACAACAACAACATTACGACAACAACATTGTCATTGCAATATTACAACAACAAGAACCATACAACAGCATTGCAATAACATTATTACAACAACAAAACCAAAATTACTGCAATAGCAATAATACAACTGTATTGTTGTAGTTGTGGTGTTGTTGTAGTGTTTGAAAATTGCAAATGACAAAAATTGTGCCTAAAACGAATGAACAAATACATTCAAGGAAGAAGAAGAATTCATTCAATGACGAATAAGTGAATATTTTATATGGGAAAATTCGGAACTTTAAACGCAAATATCTCGGAAACTATAAGCGTCCGGGGCAAAACTCTTCCGGATTTCGATTTAGGACGTGAAAATACATAGGAATAAAAAAAAAAAAGTCCAAAAAGTTTCCAGGCCCTAAAGTAAACTTATGCCACGGTAAATATTGAATTTCCAAAGGAACTCTTTGGTACATAAACACAGCCTTTCCATGTGGAGAGTTTCAGAATTTTCTGAGAGTTGAAGTATCCGCTTGACGCGAAATGGCCCATATTCGATTAATTAAAAAAGTAATTATCAAAAGTAATAAAATGCGGCTGCAAATTAAAAAGAAATGTATGATTATTTATATAAGTTCAAAAAAACCATATGTAACAATTTTTTTCAAAAAAAAAAGTAATTTGAATTTATAATTATCAAAGCCGTGTAGAATATCGAGTACTTGTAAGTAGGTACTCGTTTATTGTCTAAGTGAGTATGCTCACAACACTAATATAGTTTGCTTCGAAAATGGCGGTAAGTAAACAAATTTATAGCAATTAATAAAAATAAGCTTATTTTGTTTATTTTTACAGAAAAGTTAAAGTCAATACGCAAAATTTCCTTTTTTCGCTTATTTTAGTCATTTTTTCACTGTAAACAATAGTTGTCAAAATTTCGAAGAAGAATCGAAAGAACTGCACAAATAATTTTCTGGTACGTTCATGAAACAGACCGGCGAAAACTCCTCCAGTCACCAACTGCACAACTTTTAAGTGAATACCCTTATTATACATTGGCGAGTTCAAGTTTCCTGTATATTTGGCCCCCTACCCAAATATACAAAAAACTTAATCAAAAATTAAATTAAATTCAGTTTTTTGTTCGAAATATATGGAAAAATTCGGAAAATTTAACCAAATTCAGGAATTTTTAGGAAATCCGGGGATCCCGAAAAGATATAAAATTGTGCTAAAAAGGTCTCAATACTATTCATTAAAAGTGTACTGAAAAAAATCATCCCTGTACCACATAGGACTTAAGTATCGAATACTTTCCGAAATAACTTTTTGGGACATCACTAATGTCAAACTTGCCTAAAGTGTAATAGAGAACAAACTTTTTCAATGTATATACGTTCGAAAAAAAATGTAAATGTGACTCACGTTCACGCACGAATTTATATTTTTAATCACGCTCACGCGTGACACGACAAAATCACGCGTGACTCACGACACGCGCCCATCTCTAATGTGAACCCTCATTGCAAAATATTGAAATGCAACCCTAACCGCAGCAGCCATTTTGTCGATATTTTCACTATTTACACTTTATCGTTTATCTAAAGTTTACATGTGTACAAGCATACGTGGGTCTTACAAGATTAAATGAAACCTACACCCCGGAAGAAGCTGGGAAAAAAGCCAGCGGTCGGGAGAAAATTAAATAAAGTTTTTTATTTGCATTTAAAAGTAACCGACCAAAAAAGCCCAAAGATCCCCTAAATTTTCAAACCCATTATAATTTTAAAATTATAATTCAATTGAATTTTTAATCGTTTGAAAGTTGATTGATCAATATTAAAAAATTTTAATTAAGTAAACAAAATTTTGTTGTCGTTGGGCAAAATAAGTATTCGAATAGCTCAGATACTTATCCTTGCTTCCTTGAGAGTAAAATGTTTTGCTGCTTAACTGCTTTTTGTATTAAAAACAAATCAATATTTTCCAATGCCAAAATTAATACGACAGGAAAAAACCATAGAAGTAGAAAACCATAGAAAATCTATCTCAATTTCTCTACTATATTATCAATGCACATTTGGTCCATCCAGGATCCATTTTGTGCTTCGAATGAACTTTAGAAGGTATGATACTGTATGCTCTGCCAGTTCTGTTGTGCTCTCAAAGAACCGAGAGCCTAGTGCTCGTTGGCGCTTTGTTTGTAGAGCGGGACAGTGGCAGAGGAAGTGTTGTATAGTTTCTAGTTCATACTCGTCTCCGCAGCTCCTACATATATCTGTGGTTATTATGTGCCATTTCCCCAACATGGATCCTATGGCACAGTGTCCAGTGATAACCCCCATCAGTATGCTAAGAGATTTCCTATCCAGGAATAGCAGTTCCTCTGTTCTTTTCGGGTTCAATTTAGGCCATAGAAGTCGAGACATTTTGCAGTCTTGTCTGTGGGCCCATTTATCGTTTATTTCCATGTTTACCATACTGTCAATTATTCCGCATTGATTGCGTATCGGTTGCAGAATTGAGTTGTCAGCCTCACTGATCTCCATAGCAGAGCCTCCTCTGGCCATCTCGTCTGCCTTGTCGTTCCCTTCTATATCGCTATGACCGGGAACCCAGCAGAGAGTAACCCGATGGTGGCTCTGCGCGATTCGCAGTGCTTCCCTACACCTCTTTACTGCTTTTTAATTGACTGTGTACGACGTGATTGCTTGTATGGCCGCCCCATGATACAATAATATATAGGAGAACTAGCATGACGTTTATAAAAATGGGACTCAGCTTATGTTAAAAATCAAAGTTGATGATGCCACCTTTGTTATTTTGTTGGATTGAGGGAAAAACACTTGGTGGGGATTTTATGAAAGATGGATCCAGGAATGTGTTATATTTTATATATAGGGAAGAGATATTGTACATATATTTGATGGAATACAATAATAATAAAAACAATAAATAATTTTTGTATTACAAATTCAGCAGCTTTGATTATTATTCTTATTTTATTTTATCAACAATATTTGCACCAGCATTCACCTGCAACACACAATAAAATAAACAAATTTACAGTAATAATTCTGATCACAGAATTGTTGATGAATTCCCATGGATTTTTTAGTGAATATGGCAGCACCAAATTTCTTCGATTTTGATATAAGTCCCATTTTCATAAACGTCAGGCTAGTTCTCCTACCTATATCTTCTTGTATCATGGGCCGCCCTATTGTCTATGCAGATCATTACTTTTTGTGTGCGTATGTTTTGACTAGCTAAGGCTCTAGCGGCTTTCTCTATCGCGTAGATTTTGGCTTGGAAGACGCTGCTAGCGTTTGGCAGTCTGAAGGACTTTTGGAGACCAAGCGCTTCACAGTAAAAACCCGCACCTTTTTGGATCCATCCGTAAAAACGACAGTGTCGTCAACGTTCGTCACCGTTCTGTTACCCCATTCTTCCCCATCCGGAAATAATTTTTGGGGCCTCATATCAAATGCATAACTAGGGCAGATGTAGTCTGCACCGATAGACCTTAGGCTTTCAGCTTTGTGTCTTGTTCCTAGCTTACAGATTTCGTTAATTACACTATGCAATAATTTAAGGCAAATTTTTTAGGGCCTCTACGAAATTTGTGTGGGATGATAGTACTGTATGTGGGAGTAAAACCCTAGCTGGGTTTTGCTCCACCTCATCACACGTCATAATGCATTTTTACAGCTTTTCATTAGTAAAACTTGTTTAGCGGTTGAACTGATTTAGATAATCCCTCAATCTTTTTTTTGTTGGAAAGGTAGTTCCTTGATCTTTCCTCCAGTTTTAAGGAATTGAAAATCGAACTAGTAGCTGTTGAGAAATCAGAACTTGAACGTTGCACTTTTGAATTTTTTTTATAAAAAAGGAAATAAAAAATAAATAAAAGTATAAAAAAATTAAAACGTTCAAATTCCGCTAAACAGTTTTTACTAATGAAAAGCTGTAAAAATGCATTATGACGTCTAAAAAAAATTGTGATGAGGTGGAGCAGAACCCAGCTAGGGTTTTACTCCCACATACAATACTATCATCCCACAAAAATTTCGTAGAGGCCCTAAAAAATTTGCTTTAAATTGTTGCACAGTGTCCATACGATGCTTGTCTCAATATACCGGCCTCCGAGGGCGCCTTTTTCAGCGCAGCTTTGTATGTACAGGTCCACCGATGGCAGGCCTAGCATTATATCTATTCCCTCCCTAGGTTTGCTTCTTGCGGCTCCCGCAATCGATCTACCGGCTAGCGATTGCACTTTCGTGAGGATTCCGAGGCGACTTCCAACATTAGTAGTGGTCCACCACACCAACGACCCATAGGTGAGGATAGGCCGTATTATTGCAGCATACATCCAGTGAAGGATTCGTGGTTGCAACCCTCATCTTTTCCCAAAGGTCTTTTTACAAATGTAGAACGCGTTGAGTCCTTTTCTCATTCTCTCCTCTGTGTTTCTTTTCCACATAAAAAAAATAAATAAATAAATAAGTTTGTGGTCCAGAATAACGCCGAGGTATTTAGCTTCAATAGATAGTTTAAGTTCAATTCCCTCTAGTTGTGGTAACCTGAAGTAGGGAATTTTCGTCTTTCTCGTGAACAGTACTAATTATGTCTTAGAGGGGTTAACTCCAAGTCCGTTTAGTTTCGTCCAGTCTGAAATATCTTTTAAGGCCGATTGCATGAATTCTGATATTGTGGGCAGAAATTTGCCTGAAATAAGTATGAACACGTCATCATCTAATACCTTTGAGTTGAACGATTTTAGGATTTCATTTACTACAAGAACTAGAGCCCGACCGATAAGCATTTTCATGCCGAAGCCGATGCCGAAGGTCAATTGACAGCCTATTATTTTGGCCGACGCCGAAGGCCTATACCGAAGCCGAAGCCGATACTTAAGTAAAAAACCTTTAAAAACTGTTTTTTTTGTGTATTTTCATTCAACTAAAAATTTATTTTAATAAATAATAAAAGTAAAAAAGAATTCACAAACAAATTTGGGTCTCCTAGGTCAAAACTAACAGTAAGAAAAATTGGATTTTTTTAAAATCATTTTTAAAAATTTGGAGTTAACTTAAAATAATGGGAAGTGGTAGAGAATTAGTAGAAATGGTAGAGAATTCTTCAAAGAATAAATCCATCTAAGTAGCTGTTTTTTAAGAACTCCCCAAATCCGTCAGGTGATGGACAAAGGATTTTCTAGTTGATGGTAAAAACCAACTGTGAAGCTTTGAACTTTAAATGTAAATTGTTGGCGCAGCAATTTGGGCTACATTTCTAAAAGGTAGAATCCTTCCGTTATTACTGATGATAACTCATCCCCGAGCACTTTGCTTATCTAGATTGTGATTTCCAGCGTCCGTGCAGTCAGGGAAGTGAGTTTCCTTTAGCAGATCCAGTGACTCCTGACTAGATTTGGTCCATGAGCCGTCAGCTTTATCCAGAATGGTCGTCAGATTTCCGAGGTTTTTCTTTGGAAAGATTAATATCGAAGAGAATCCGATTATGATCAGAGAAAGAACATTTGTCGGACCCTCTCCAATTATCTACCTCAATATTATTATTTTCTGTTAATAGTGTTACGTCTACTACCTCTTCTCTAACCTTATTTTGAAACGTTGGCGTGTCGCCCTTATTGCAAATTATTAGGTTAGTATTCAATATGAATTCAAAAATTGACTCACCTCTTGTATTAATGTCGGTTCTTCCCCATTGTCTGTGATGTCCATTGGCATCACAGCCCATTACCATTGCCAATCCGTGTGACCCGGCATAACTGACCAGATGGCTGTCGATGGTGGTTCCGTCTCCTCATATGGCATATAGGCAGATGCCAGGATGATGTTTTTCCCAGCCGGTTGCTCGCATATTACCACCGTCAGGTCATTAGTATACTGTGAGAGAAGAAAAATGTTATTAAAATTCTTTCTTGTGACAATGCAGGTTCTGAGTTTACCTTCACTTTGTGAATAGTACGTTTTGTATCTTGCCGACCTTAATCCTTGAATCTGGTTCTTAACGATCCAGGGTTCTTCGATCAGGGCCACGTCCACCTCCTCATTCTCCAGGAAAAGCATCAGATCATTGGAAGCAGTGGTGCAGTGGTGCAAATTAATTTGCACTACTTGTAGCCGCCTGTGGTTCTGTGCTTTGATGGAGCCTTACCTTCAGCGTCCCTGAGCTCTTCTGCAGCTGGGCGAAGGATTGGGGATCAACAGTGATCTGGTAATCCTTTCCCGGCCCGTTTTTGCTCGTGGCTGAGGAGATAATTCTCGAGCTTTGGGCACTCAGGTCGCGATTCTGTCTGGAGATGAGCTTCAGGATCGAATCGTTGCTTTCCGGCACTGGTGGGTCGATGATCGGTCGATGATTGCGATCTGCAACTCCACTGGCGTCGTTTTTGTGGCGGGTTTCGCTTTTTTCGACGTGCCTCGTCTTGACCTCGCTAGATCCTAGCTGCCGGTTAGAACAGCTTGGCTCATCTGCCTTACTATCCCCCCTTTTTAACAGCTCCGATAGGGGGGGCTTGTGGTCGTCTTTTCTGACGGCAGTAGCGGGATTAGAGCGGGCGGCAGGCGTGGTCGAGGCATCTTCGGATTTGGAGCGTGTTTGCTCGTATTTTTTCACTTCCTATACTTCTCGACCAGCTTCTTGTCCCTAATCGATAGCGTTGACTGGTCTTTCTTGCCCATTGATTTCAGGTATGGTAGGGAGCGCCTATAACCCCCTTGGGCCTTCTGTTCGGCTGTTTTTGCCTTCGATACTGTTTTTACCTTCGATACCTTCGGAACCTCCTGCAACAATTGGGCCTCTGTGTCGGAGTCGATTGCACTGCTATGGCTAGCCTGAGAGAGAACCATATGTTCCTCACTGCTAGCGTTGTCAATGCAAAGGCCCTGAAGTCGAGAACCAATGCTTATACATTCCCCCCTAACTGCTTTTCGTATAATTTCCCAGAAAAGACAAACAATATTTTCTTATGACAAAAATCAATACGACAGGAAAAATGAAAAGAAGAAAAAATATAAATATTTTACTGCTGCTATGTTTATACATTCCTCGTTGATGAATTGGCAGATTCTTCAATTCTAAGATTTTGTAGCCTAGCCGAGAGTCGCAATAACATATCTACCAGAGAACAGCATGAGCACGTGTTTTTCTATATTGATATTGCGATATACCCATAAAAAAGGGATGCAGGTGTATATCAACACTGCAAGCTAAGCGATAAGTATAAAGAATACTTTTAATGACGAAGTTAATTGGCGTATGGTTCCCTCACATACTCAAGTGTCAAATTTGTGTGTCGTGCAATATCGCATCTTCGTCGCGATCTCCGCTATGCGATGGTAAGAACCTGTTTCACCAATTCGCACCAATATAAGCACAAGTACGACAAAAAAATGTTTAGTCTCTGATGAGATACGATGAAAGCAGGTTCGCACCACTTGATCAATGGGAAAGCAACAACAAACAAAAAAAAAAATGTATTACAATAAAAAAGGTTATTGGGATGGCAACTTGTAACAGGAGCACATGAAAGAAATTAACGGAATGCTATTATTGTTGTTCTTTCAAATGCTAAGCTGACGCATATGTGGGAGGGGCTAGTGAAAGCGATTGAGATTTGGTTATGTAATGTCAAACATTTAGAATTTGACATTCATTGCAAAGAAAAGTTTGCAATTCTCTAGTAATCGTCCGCATATGTGAAAGTATATATAGTATGTTTGAGAAAAACATAAGTGGCAGTCAACTAAATGAGTCGTTGATGATAAATCTGACAAATTTTGAAAAACGCTCAAGCCTTGCTTGGACTGTTTCCTTTTTTTATGTTGCTACTTTCCTTTTTGCTTGTTCAAGTGATCTTTTCATTGCATACAACAAAATTATGTACTAAAACCTGACACTAAATATGCTTAAAAATCAAATTTAGTAAAACACAAACAACGCCAACAAAATATTTGCGATCTCCAACATACACGCAAAATGTAACAATAAGTATGTATGGTAAAATGCAGCAAACTGCATTTTTACTTGTTGTTGTATAGCAACCTACTACCATGCCTGGTTGAAGAATTTCCTCAAAGTCCCAGACAGCAAGTTGCATGGCAAATGAATTTTTACACACACAACAATTACATTCCCTGCTTCAGTGAGTTCGCGTGTGGTGCAAAGGAGAAGCAATTCTCTTGGGCGTCATACCAATACTTATAGCGTCGCTTGGATAAAATAAAATGCATAAAGAGTGCTGACGAGGATCCGTGGCTGGATCCGAAACAGCTGTACACTCTGCTGCAATGCAGCGTTTTCTATCGATGCAATTCACTTTTCATGTTACTTTCTACAACCAGCTTTATCAATTTTCCTGCTTGCAATTTTGTCTGCGCAATCTTCCTGCTGGTCGGATTTCCCCAACCCTTTTATATTTTAATTAAACCAACACTAAGGGGATGCCCCTTTACAAACTGCTTTAAGAACAACTAAAAACCAAGCGCTCTGCTTATGCACTTGATTTTCAGTTCTTGCTTTCCCTTCTTAAATCACTGATCTGATCCGGTTCGATGGACTCAGATACTTATTTTCAGTTTCTTGCGAGCTGCTGTTATTTGTCGATGCTGCTTGTATTAATTCCAGAATAAACAAAACAACATTTTCCAATGACAAAATTAATACGACAGGAAAAAACAACAGCAGTAAAATAATTATGTATGTTTTTACTTACATATATTATACTTATACTCCCCTTGCAAATAACGAATTTATAGTCATTTAATCCCTAATACATTTGAAGTTGAATTAATTTTTGTAGTTTTGTTTGATGTACAAACTTGGGGCACCACATATTACAGTTGTAGGTGAAAAAAATAACAACTGTATACACTGAGAGGAAAATGTTTTAAAATTAAACGAAAATGTTTTAAAATTGAACGATTTCGTTTTTAAAATAGAGCTTTGTACAGATTTGTTCAATTTTAAAACACGTGTGCTAAAAACAAATTTTAAAACGCAAATGTTCCATTTTAAAACATTTTTTTCAAAATGAAAAAATTAATTTTTAAGAAAAAAAATTTATGTTTATTTATATTTAGTTAACTTTTTATTTTCTCAAATTCGAGACCGATTAAAACATAAATGTACTGCAGAAAAAACGATGTTTTAAAATGCAAATTGAAAAAAAATGTTTAATTTTAAAACATGTTTTTTCTTTCAGTGTACCATAAAAAACAATTTTCGATGGTGTTACCCTATTTTTGACAACTTTAGAAGCGTAAGCTCGATATCAGTTCCAAATTGACTGCAGTGTAATATTTTAAAGGTGAACTTTGGATGTTTCCACAATTCTGTTTCCACAATTAATACATGGATATATAATCTCATTGGCCCTACTCTAATTTTTGGATGTTTAAAGCGTTCCTCCGCTGTAGTTTAAACTTGGCGAAGTCGCCGCAGTAAGTGAAAGAGTGTTTTCAGTTTGGAAGCCAAAAATAATCTCTGATTTATTAGTGGCCATCGCGGCTCTTTTATATCTTTTTCATATTGGTTCTTAGTCTATCCTACTTACTTACACTACTATAATATTAGGTACTGCATTTCATTTGCACCCGTTGGCATGAGTACGCTAATTTGGTATTGACGAATGGTGTCGTAGGACGGTCACCGAAATTGAGTGCATTTCAATATACACTCAATTGTTGTTGACAAAGTCCAGAACCGTACTCAAAAGTGCAGCGTTAGCATATCGATACTTTGTCGGTGCATTAGTACAAATGAAATGCAGGGGCAGGTAATGTAGACATGTATGTATACACTACACCCTTACCCTTAAGATGAAAATTATTTGAAAAATAATGTTTTTTTTAATTTTTAGAAAAGATTGTAATTATAAAATTTTTAGGTGATATGATTAAAATAGTTTTATAGAATATTGATTTAAATTGTGAAATAAGCAAATATATGATTATAATTAATAATAAAAATGTTTTTTTAATTTTTTTTTTTTTTTTTTTTTTTTTTTTTAGTTAAAAATATTTTTATGAAATAAAAAAGTATGGTTTATAATAAAATATATGTAAAAATGTTTTAAGTTTCATAACACTAATTATTAAAAATTTCGTTATCTGCAACTTTTGATAGTCATTTCCTATGTAAAAACTCACCCTGAATCCGAATATGAAGTCGAAAATATCTCCGTTTTCGATTGTCCAATCACAAAAAGTTTAATATCGAATTAAAGGTAATTGTATTGACTAATTATCTCTAATACAGAACTTTCCAACTAGAATTTCGGTTTAGACAACAATTATGAATTTAACGACAATTTTTCAAGATTAAAAAAAAAAAATTCTGCTGTTATCGTTAATTTTAAGTAGAACAAAAATTTTTCATCAAAGTTTCTTTCTTAGATGTTGAAAGCCCATCTATTTCAAAGAAAAAGAGCACTAATTTTTTAAAATCGTTTGGAAAAAGTGGAAGTTATAAGCATTTGAGTAAAAAACATGAAATTAATTTTTTTCTCTTTTACACGATTTTTTCAGTTTTATTCCAAATTGTAGGTACTAATCATTACGTAAGTTACATTTATCATTGTTTTGTTTATATTGTCAGTTTCTGGAGTGAGAAATCCAAAATAGTGCCCAACATTATTTCGATTCCAATATCCTTGGATGCGACGTTCCCTTGCCAGCATTTGTTGCTGGAAACTTCACCTGGCTCATCATTTCAATAGTAAAATTGCTCAGGAAAGAAATCTATATGAGATGAGATGAAAATGAATCCTTAAAGGCATCTTCCAGCACGTCAGATCAATATGCGTGAAAATATTGGTCGCACCGAATCAACTTCTTTGTTTGCCAAGAAAATGTCAAATTCAAGTCACCAATCAATATAATATCATTCTACCTTGAATTTCTTCCCTGATCACTTTGGCGAGATTGGTGAACTTTTTCACTAGCAAATCCAGGGCTGGGGACCGTCGCACAGTGATTTCTCCATATGAGCTTGGGACAAAAATCGAAGGAGTATTCTGAATAAATTGAAACTAAGTTTCTAAATGTGTTTTGGGCCGCTGATTTCAAAAATGTAATCGGTTTGTAACCCTTATAGTTTTTGAATAAATCCAGAATTGTATGCTTGATTTTCTTATTTAATTATTATGCATATAATACAACTCTACAATTATATTTCGAAAAAGGTTTCTTTGCTTTAATAACGGATTCTAGTGGTTCTTGATTAGCTGATTTCAAATTTGGTAACCGTTTTTGGCTAGCAGTTGTAGTTTAGCAGGTACATTAATGCAAAAACATTAAAAAATCTTTTTAATAAATTTAATATTATAACTATTGAAAAGATCAATACATTTTTATAATCTTGAATACTTTGTAAAGATAAATATATATCATACTATATTATATTATGTATATTCTACTATTAGGGGTATTCACGGATTGGTGTACTTGATAGTGTGCTTTTGTCGAAGTGACGTATTCACTTTTACCATAAATTTTACCTGTATTCTCAATTTTAATAATTCTGGCACATTTTTTATTTTTGTATTTGTTTAACATGTGCATTGCTTAGTAAAGTAACAAACCCCAAGAAATCCTGAAAAATTTGGAGAACTCGGGATTGCCAAAACCATTCGGTATTGACAGCTGTAATCAATAGGAAGAACAGAGAAGAGTAAAATAGAAAAAAATTAAATCACATTGGATCAACAATATTTCAATTGAGCTTTTAGTTACTATACATACATTATTATCAATATATTAATAAAAATACATACATTCATCACATTTTACCACTTTATTTACATTATAAACTTTCTGAAAAGTTTTTTTTGATGTAAAATCGTAATTTTAGGCATTTACAAAATTACATTTTTTTCAAAAAGTTGGTAAAAAATGGTGAATGGAAATTCTGAAAGAAAACACATTTAACTTAAAAAAAAAAAAAAATGTTCACTTACTTTTACGCACTTTTTTTTTACAATCCATAATTTTTTGGGTTTTTTTGTTTTTTACTTGAAAAACTTTTTTTTTTCATGGTACTCACAAATATTTACATCGAAGTTTAATGACAACTATTTTATTTTTCATTTTTTAATACAATAACAACATTTATAAAAAAGTAAAGTTTGTATCATTCTTGCCAAAAATACCTTTTGGGCAATTTTTTCGCCAAGTTATCAAAAATAAATTTTTTTGTTCCAGCATTTGTTATCAAATTTCCCTAATTTAAAAATAATCCACGGACGTAAAAAAAATTGTAATCAAATAAAAAAGTTCATATTCTTTTTAGTCAATGTATTACCTTTCCAAAAGTACCAGATTTTATATGATTGATGACATCAAACTTTCTGAATTTTGTCTATGGGACAAATCACTGTGCGTCGCACCCAAGGATATTGGAACGAAATGATGTTGGCCAACTATTGTGGATTTCTCACTCCAGAAACTGATATTATACACAACTTACGTAATGTTTAGTACCTACAATTTGCAATAAAACTGAAAAAATCGAGAAAAAGACTAAAAATTTCATTTTAGGTTTTTTACTCAAATGCTTATAACTTCCATTTTTTCCAACCGATTTTAATCTATAACTGCTCTTTTTCTTTGAAATAGATGGGCTTTCAACCTCCAAGAAAGAAACAGGGATGAACAAATTTTGTTCTACTTAAAATTAACGATAACAGCAGAATTGATTTGTAGAATTTTGAAAAATTGTCGACATGTCCATAACTGTTGTCCGAACCGATAATCTGGTTGGCAGGTTTTGTATGAGAGATAATTAGTCAATACAATTACCTTAAATTCGATATTAAACTTTTTGTAATTGGACAATCGAAACCGGAGATATTTGCAATAATGTGTTTCAAAATGCAAAAGATGCAAATAGTGCAACTGTCCTTCTTAAAATTTTTCTGTCTTCATATTCGGATTCAGCGTGAGTTTTTACAAAGGAAATAAGTATCAAAAGTCGAGGATACATTTTGCTGTAAACTAGTGTAATTATTTTCTTATTGCTATATTGCTGCCTTGTAAGGTATCAGCTGATTGTTATGAATTATTTTTGGTTTTCCATTATATTTTATTTTTGTATTGACTCCTAATTTATCTAGTACTATAAATGGTCCCTTATATGGTTTTTCATATTTCTTTCTATTTTCTACTTTTAATAACACTAGGTCTCCTATTTCTATATTAAGTTTATGTATATTATTTAAATTTTTGTCAGTTCTTTTCTCTTTAGCCCTAATTAACATTTCTTCGGCTTTATTTAGTGAAAAATTTAGTCTCGTACGCATCTCGCTTCGATAGCTGACAAGATCATAAGTTTTGGTTTCATTTTCAAAAATTTGGTTGGGTAAACATTAGATCACCCATGAGCTATATGGGAATTGCAAAAGTTTTTTTTTGTTCGCTCCCCGCTCATTTTCGGAAAAGTGGGGGCTCAAAAAAAACGTCTGCAAAAAAAACTGGACTTCGGTAGTGGAAAAAAGCCAGGCCGGCTGGACTTTTGTCTTAAAAATTGACTAAAAAATAGTATATAACTTTATCTATCTGTAACTTTTAATATAGGAGATTTAGGCGATAGTACTATATAACAATTTTTTTGCAGAATGAGAGGATAAACATTTTCCCCATAAACACTATTAGCCTACGTGGAACCGTTCATGGTGTTTTAAGCGGTCAACCTAAAAATATTTTGTAAAGCGTTTTTTTAAATTGATCTCATGCATATTTAGATGGAGGTAAAATGTAGTGCTTATCATCATTGAATAGGGCATTGAATGTAGTGTATTTCAGCATTTCAACCATTTCCTGAATTTTGACAAATTTTTTAAGATTTGGTTAAAAATTTATTTGCTTTCAAACTAATTTTCCAAAAACTAAATCTAAAACAAATTTGTCAAAATTCAGGAAATGGTTTTATTGTTAAGCCTTCTTTTGCAAAGTTGCTTTATTTTGACCAGAGCACCTTTTTGCATACAAAAAACAGTTTTGTAACCCCCAGGAAAAAAGTCCCCACCTTTCCGAAAATGCGCGGGGAGCGAACAAAAAAACACTTTTGCATTTATGGGTGCTCTAGTAAACATGGTAATTTTTCGTATACAAGTTCAAAGGGTGTGTAACCAGTGTCAACGTGTGGAGTCGTGTTATAAGCGAAAGTAAAGTACGGTATCCACTTGTCCCATTCATGGTCATTTGTTGATGTTAATAGAAATTCATTAAGAACCCTGTGGTTCCTTTCAAGTGACCCTATCGTTTGATGATGGTATGGAGTAGAAAATGTTTGTTTTATTTTTAATAGTTCACATATGCTATGTATTAACACATTTTTGAATTCCGTACCATTATCAGATTTTAGTACTTGAAAATGGCCATACTTTAAAATTACTTGTTCTGCGAGTGTTCTTGCGACAGTGTCGGCGTCTTTTGTTGACATAGGGTATGATATTACAAATTTGGTGAGATCACATTGCATTGTTAGTATGTACCGAAATCCATTGGATATGCGTAACGGTCCTAGGGTGTCGATTGACAATGTTTGGAAACTATTGCTAGGCGTGTCTGTTATCATTAGTGGTTCAATAGTGTTGCGTGTTTGTTTACTTTTCGCGCATATGTCGCATTGCGATACAAATTTCTTTACTATTTTGTACATGTTTTTCCACACGTAACTTTGTTTTAGTTTTATCATTATTCTTCTAACTCCTAAGTGTCCTGTTGTGTGGTATTCGTCAATGAGTTTAAATTTTGTAATGTCATTCTGTATTCTTTTTGGTGGGTCATAAATTAAAATTTTGAGTTGAGGGCTTTTTCTATTTTTATGTTTATAAATATGTTTTTAAATTCTTCTTTTGAGATTCTTTGGAATATTGTAGTTACCCAATTCTAAAAGAAAATCAATCGAATAAATTACTAAATTTATTATTAAATGTTTATTTAAAACTGGGACCACTTAAATTAAATTGAAATATCTCGTATGTATGAATATACGGAACGCGTGTCCGCTAGTAGCGCGATTATAAAATTCGCTTCGCTGCTAATGAGATCTCCTGATCTTTTTCGAAACGTCCATGCGGTTCTGTAGTCCGAAGTAAAAGGGAAGAAGATGGCGCCTCTTCATGTTGACAGAAGTTCCTTTTCAATTACTGGTTTATTCAGATCATGCTTTTGCAGCGATGTGCTTGCATATGATATAGGTAAATCATTTCCTATATCACCTTGCGATAGCACTGCGCCTAAAGCATAATTTGAAGCATCAGTCGTTAAAATGAAAGATTTGCTCAGATCTGGATATTGTAATAAAGGAGGAGTTATTAATTTTTCTTTTAGTGCATCGAAAGCTTGTTGTCTTTCTTCAGTCCAAACAAATTTACAAGATTTTTTTGATAGTGCGTTAAGATTTTTGGCAATGTCCGCAAAATTTGGAATGAATTTTCTGTAATAGTTGCAAAATGCAACAAATCTTCTAACTTCGTCCGCATTTTTCGGAATAGGGTAATTTTTTATAGTGTCATATTTGGCAGGGTCAGTTTTGACACCATCGCCAGTAATCAGGTGTCCTAAGTATAAACTTCTGGACGCATAAAACAACATTTCGCTGCATTATAAATTATAACGTTGCAGCCTGTCTACGACTTTGATCAAATTTTCGTTGTGGTGATTTATGCTACAACCATGCATGATTATGTCATCCACGTAAAGGAATGCATTTGAGTCTAAACCTGCAAGTGCAAGTTTTAGCATACATTGGAAATTGTTTGATGAGATTTTTAGTCCGAAAGGTAATCGTTTGAAGTGAAATTGTCCGTTCGGTGTGGAAAAAGCTGTCAAATTTCGAGAATTTTTGTCAAGTTTGATTTGATGAAATGAACTGGTCATATCAAGTGTTGAGAACCATTTTGCTCTTCCCAACTTGTCTAGAATGTCTTCCAGTCGAGTTAGAGGAAATTTATCATTAACAATTTTATCATTAGTTTTCTGTAATCCACAACAAGTCTCCATTTCTTTTTGTCATTAACGTTCTTTTTAGGAACTAAAAGGAGTGGGGAATTGTAAGGACTAACTGATGGTTCGATAATATCGTCCTGAAGCATTTTCTTGATCTGTTCATTTATTACTTCCGTGTGTGTGTGTGGTAATCTATAATTTTTAATGTAAACCGGTGTGTTGTCTGTTGTCATTATGTTTTGGTTGGATAAACGTTTTTGTAGTTAATGGAAATACGTCCTGGTATTTGTTGAAAATGTTCGTCAAATCGTGTTTAATTTTTGCATTATTGCATTGTATGTTTAATGTTTCTAAAATTTTATTTAGACGTTTTTGTGAGTGTAAAGGTTTTTTATTGTCGTAGTTTAAAATGTCATAATTGTTCAAAGAATCAGTTTCCAACTGAATACCATTTAAAGTTACTTTCTCATCAGTTGTATTCAAAATTTGTATATGCGTCATGCCATTTTTTGGTGCTATTAAATTACTGAGAAAAATACCTTCTTGAATTTCTTTATTGAAAATTACTTTATCTTCCGTTAAATTTAATCGAATTGGTTAGAGAATTTCTGTTCTCGGTGGAATTATTATTACCAGTGTATTATATGACTTTGAGTGCATTGGTAGAATGATGTGTGACTCGTTTATCAACACTGAAATTGTAAAAGTTTCGTAATCTATTTTGCAAAGAAATTTCTTCAAAAAGTCTCTACCTAATATACCATCAGTCTCAACTGGAAATTTCGAACTGACCAGTTGAAACTCATGTTTGCTGGATTCCTCCCCGAAATTAAGTGTTAGGCTTATGCTACCTAGTGAAAAAATTTCCTCGTTTGTAATGCCAGTTAATCTGCATTTTTCATCAGGATTATAAAAATCGTTATCTACATTTTTGCTAATTTTGCAAAGTGAAATGTCTGCTCCAGTGTCAATTAAAAAAGTCATTAAGTTGTTCTTGTACTTAATTTTTATAAAATTGGAATTGTTGTCTGATATTTTAAAAATCTTTAATTTTGGCTCTCCGGAATAACTGTGTTTTCCGAGCCCTGATCGTTTCCCTGATTCCTTCATTGTTTACGATTCTTACGTTTCGATTTGTGTTGTTGTTAGTGTATCTGTTTCTGTTGTTAGTGTTATTTCTGTTTTGGTGAAGTGTTGTTGTTGTCATTTCGGTTTTGGTTTCGGGTGAAACAGTTGTTGTTGTGATTTCGGTGTTGGTTTCGGGTGAAACTGTTGTAGTTGTCATTTCGGTTTTGGTTTCTATCGTTGTAATTATATCTGTTAGTGTTATTTCTGTTTTGGTTAAAAGAGTGATTGTTTTGTGTATTTCGATTTTCATTGTACCTGTTGTTAAAATTTCGTCGTGTGTTTTGTCTGGAATTGTATGGAGTATTGACATTTCGCTGAAAATGCATAATTGTATTTGCTGAAGTCATTGACTCGTTTTCAAGCTCAAAAGCTAATTCTGTGGCTTCCAACAAGTCTTTTGGTTGCGCAGCGTATATAGTTGTTTTTAGATTGTCATTTAGACCTCTTTTAAATGCTTTAAGAGCGACTTCGTTGTTTCTTTTAACTATCACATTTTGTTCGGCTGGTGTGGATTCTGATCCCAGACTTTCAATTCCTAGTCTATTCAATCCTTCTATTATGTGTAGTAGCTGTTCTTTGTAAATATGCACCTTTAAATTGCGTTGTTGTAGGTTGTTTAGTCTTATTTGTAGCTGTGTCACTGTGGTATTGTCTTTGTATCTACGGCGTAATTGTTCTTTTAGAACTTCAAAACTTGCTGGTTTCGAATTGCTACCTAACGAGGTGCGCACGGTTGCTGACAATTTTGCGTGAAATAGGTATTGTAGGAAATCTATTTTGCCTTCGGGGTTTAATGGTTTGTTCACTAGTTCTGCTGTAATAATAAAGCTGTCTAGATCCCTAAAATTTCCTGTGAACGTTGTTAGTGCCTTAGAGGCAGTTTCTAGGTTATAAGATGCCATTGTGTGGTTTCTTGATTCATTTATTTCGGTTGAGTTATTTTTTCTTCTAAAAATTTTAAAGTCTTTGTCCAAATTTTCTATTTTTTGTAATTTTTCCACTATAGTTTCTTCCTTATATGGTCTGTTGGAACTCTTCCTGATGTTTATATGTATTTTATCTAAGTAATTTTGAAAATTTTCCATTAGGAGTTATTTAAGTACATTTATTTGAGATTTTTATATATTAGTGACATAAGGTCTGCTAACATTGTGCCTATGCACGTAATTTTTAAAGTTTTGGGTTAATTTGTATGCAATGAAAAGTAATACAATTATTATAAATAATGTAATTGCTGACTCTGGGGTTTGAAGGTATTGCTATTGTTTCCACAATGTTGTTATACCCCCACACTCACTGTGGCAGGGTATACTCACTTTGTCACAACGTTTGTAACGCCCATAAGGAGGCGTGTCCGGTATGGAAAAGTATATATATTCTTGATCAGTATCACCTCCTGAGTCGATTTAGCGATGTCCGTCTGTCTGTCCGTCTGTCCGTCTGTCCGTCTGTCCGTCTGTCCGTCTGTCCGTCTGTCCGTCTGTCCGTCTGTCCGTCTGTCCGTCTGTCCGTCCGCACGATAGCGGTCGCAGTTTTGGAGATATCGACTTGAAACTTTGGGTACATGTTTTTCTCGTGAATACTGAGATCAAGTTCGAGAATCAGCCAAATCGGACAAAAACTGGGTGTGGCTCCCATACACCGAAAAAAAAGGTAAAAATTTTTTATTGTTGTATTCGATTGGAAATGTTTAGAAACGTATTTTTGACATGGTCCGAGGTTCCGAAGCCACATATATAAGGGTCTAAATGGGGTCTTGAGACCAATTTTTTTTTTTTGGTGGATTTAATTGGACATTTTTAGAAATGGATTTTGGACATGGTCCGAGGTTCCGAAGCCACATATATAAGGGTCTAAATGGGGTCTTGAGACCAATTTTTTTTTTTCGGTGGATTTGATTGGAAATGTTTAGAAATGGATTTTGGACATGGTCCGGGCTCCAAAACCACCTATAATTGGCTCAAAATAGGGTCTTGAGACCACATTTTTATATGTTCGAGGTACTTCTTCCTACTGTGTGGGGGTATTTCAGCTTCGGTATAGCCGAAGATAGTCCACTCTCTAGTTTTTTACTGTTGTTAGTTGTTCTTGCGGCTTGCTCTGTGTTTTGCCCATTCTGCTTCCCGTTGGCCTGAGTACGCTAATTTGGTCTTGACGAATGGTGTCGTAGGACGGTCACCGAAATTGAGTGCATTTCAATATACACCCAATCGTTGTTGACAACGTCCAGAACCGTACTCAAAAGTGCAGCGTTAGCATATCGATACTTTGTCGGTGCATTAGTACAAATGAAATGCTGGGGCAGGTAATGTAGACATGTATGTATACTAAGGCATTCAATCCCGAAGTGTTTTTGAAAATCCCGGGATTTCGGGATTTGAAATTACAATCCCGCGATCCCGGGATTTGTTCGGGATTTTCCAATTAAATACAATAATTAATATAAAATTAAAGAAAAAATTGTTGCAACAATATTTTAAGTTTAATTTCATTTTAATTCGACAAAGAAATAATATTTAAAATAAATATAGTGGAACAAAAAGTAATTCTTTTTAAATTATATTGATCGAACAAGTCATTTTTTTTTGCCACCTGAATCCGATTAGATTCATAAAATTCTGCCAGCTCCATTTCATGCTACACACGAAAAACTTATTTTCAGTAGTTTTAGTATTATAGCGGGAACAGATACACGAATTGTTGTTTAAAACTATTGAAATTGGTGTCCATTCAAAAGTAAAACCCATACAAAACCATTTATCCAATTCGTAAAGTTTTCAATAAACGGTCAACAAAAAAATTTTAACACATATCTTTTTTGTAAAAAAAAATTGTTTAAATTGAAAAAATTTGATTCAGATCGATAAAAATTGTTTGTTAACCGTTATTGACAAAAATTTTGAACATTTTTTTGTGTTTTTAGCACTAAATCTACAAAAGTGGGTTTTTTAAATTTACCAATTAGATTGAAAGTAAATGCACAAAAGTATTTTTGTGGAAAAACGTCAAAAATATCTTAAACAATGCATAAAAAATGCATTTTTTAAATCCCGGGATTCAGGACTCAAAATCTCGGGTTTCCGGGATTGAGAAAACGTCCGGGATCCCGGGATTTCGGGATTCGGGATCCCGGGATTGAATGCCTTAATGTATACACTACAGCAGTATCTTATTTTTCGCTGGAGTATTTTTTTGATTAGTACCCAAATGTTAAAAACCGTTAAAAGTTATCTTTTGACGGAACGCGACGAATGGATTGTGGAGACGAACAAGGTTCCATTGACACATTCTGCTGCTCTGCACGGCGAGACGAACGAGGTTCCATATATGCCGGCTGCTTCAATCATCGGGACGAACGAGGTCCCATTGACGAGTTGTGATGATGCTGGTGCGAACGTCGAGACGGACGAGGTCTCATTGACGTGCCGTGGTGGTGAGAAAGTTGAGACGGACGAGTTCGCGAAGCGTGGATCGTCGAGACAGACGAGGTCTCATTAACGAGTCCCGCTGTGATGACATCGATATACAGAGGGATCGACCTCTCATGTAGTACACCTAGCTCCATTCTGCAAAGACACTTTATTAAAAATTTAGAACCAAGAGAAATATAACACAAACATAATTTGATTGGTTTTCCATCCAATGAGGTCCAAAATTCAAGGATTTCAGCTTTCCATGTGGTCCACTTTGAATTATTCGCCAGCAACCACAAGGACCCATGCCACCATAGGCGATTGTCCACGAGGTTCTGAGGAGCTACAATACCACGGTTGACTAAATCTGCTTGACAGTTATGCGAATCGCCAGGAAAACCATTTCCACTGCTCATCTTATCTAAAAAATAAGGATCGAACATCGTTCTCATATGATGAAGCTCAAAATATTTCGGTAATACTTAATGGTAACATGGTAACTTAAAATTTGGCTGCCTAGAAAGAGAAGAAGTATTTCGACAAATATTTTTATCGAACTGCGGCAAATATTTTATAACGGCAAGAATTCTGTTTCGTCACTTTCTTCTTAAAATGCTTATCCAAAGCTACAGAATTGAAATACGACACGCATGTGGTGAAGCTAGAAATTTCGTTGTTCGGGAGTGGTCCAGTTAAAATCCATCCAAAAATCGCCTCTTGCGCCATCAGAGAACCCAAAATGTTGCGTCGGATGCCGTCAAGAACAATTGCTGGATATATGTCACCACCTATCAGAACATCAACCTGGTCACTTTTCATAAAATTCGAAAAAGCAAGTTTCAGACCAAGGATGCTTTGGTCTGAAATACGACATTTGCTTTAAAAGTATTCACTCTTCTACTGGTCGAACTTATGGGTGTTAACAAATTTGGCTGGTGCAAAGTGACTACATAGGATGCTGTACCTCTAAGATCTGAAACCGTTTCTAGAGTCTGAAAACGAGCACGCATGAGCGAAACCATCATTTGTCAGTGACAACTTCTTCACAATATCCTTTGGCTTCGCCTTGAGTTTTCTGATTTAGATAATAAAGTGTTTCTACTGCAGACAGACCACTATTCAAAATGTAAATTGCTGTGAACATGTCACGAAAAGAAGGCCATGTGACATAATCGCCATAGAAAATTTCAGTGTCACACGAAAACGATGACGATTATCAATGGCAGGAGTAGGATGGGCATTCATATGCATGGTAGAGCTGCACGATGGTTGAGATCTTGTATTCAGAGCAGCAGTTTCCTCTCCCATAATGGCAGCACAACTCACATAGCCGTTGTAGACCTCTCTATTTTTGTCCGCCATACTTTTTGATATGCTACCAAAACCCAAAACCCAATTAAAAAACCAAAAATTGACACCAAAAAATATTTTATGGAATTTGGCAACCCGTTTGACCAATACCACAAATGAATGCCAAAAATTAAAAACCAATTACAAATCACAAAATATCAAATCAAATTGGATACTTCTCACCAAACTTCACGTTGCCAAAACCGCCTTTTTCCAAAATATTCCTAATCCCAATCTTTATACTGTGTTTTGTGTTGTTGTTGTAGTTTCCACTTGTTGATTTTGATGTTGTTGGTAAACTATGTTCCTTTTTTGTATTGTATATTGTTTGTATGTTCTTTATGTTAACTATTTCACTGATTTTAATTTAATTTAATTTACTTTACTTTAATTGTTTTTAGTTTAATTTACTTTTAATAAAAAACATCAAAACACCGGCACGGTGTGCAAAGGAAGAAAAGAGAAACAAAAACAATGTAGGGCCGAAATGTCAAAAACAAACAAAAGCTTTTAATTGGTAAGGTGGCTATTAGTCCCTTTTTATACCCTACACCTCATGAGGTATGGGTATATTCACTTTGATCTGATGTTTGTAACACCAAGAAGGAGAAGTGTCTGGTATGGAAAAGTATATATATTCTTGATCAGCGTCACCTCCTGAGTTGATTTAGCCCTATCCGTCTGTCCGTCTGTCCGTCCTCTTTTCTTGTAAACACGATTGCAGGAGCTAGAAGAAAGCTAGGGATCCCAAATTTTGTATTTATCCTTCTTAGGCCCTAGAAGGAGATGGTATTGAAAATGGGCGGAATCGGTCGACTGCCACGCCTACCTCCCTGTCTGTCCGTCTGTCCGTCCTATATTCTTGTAAACACGATTGCAGGAGCTAGAAGAAAGCTAGGGATCGCAAATTTTGGATTTATCCTTTTTAGGCCCTAGAAGGAGTTGGTATTGAAAATGGGCGGAATCGGTCGACTGCCACGCCTGCCTCCCATATAAGTGAAAATCGTGTTTTTAATATTTCATCAAAACAGTATGAAATTTTGTATAGTGGGGTTTTCGGGGTCGCTGATTTCGAATTTGATGTCGGAATTTAAAAATTCAAGATGGCGGAACCAATATGGCGGCCGAAATTTTAGGATTTCATCAAAACAGTATGAAATTTTGTATAGGGGTGTTTTTGGGGTCGTTGATTTCGAATTTGATGTCGCATTTTCAAAATTCAAGATGGTGGCCCAGTAGGTGTATGGTATACATAAGTCGGCTATGTACTATGTTTTTATGAAACTTTGTTTTTTTAGTGAAAAATCACTCAAAACCTAAAAAATAACGCGAAAAATATAGAAATGTTTTGGTTTCTTATGAAACTGTAACCAAACTAGAGAGTGGACTATCTTCGGCTATACCGAAGTTGAAATACCCCCACACAGTAAAAATAAGTTCCTCGAACATAAAAAAATGTGGTCTCAAGACCCTATTTTGAGCCAATTATAGGTGGTTTTGGAGCCCAAACCATGTCCAAAATCCATTTCCAAAAATTTCCAATTTAATTCGAAAAAAAAAAAAAATTGGTCTCAGGACCCCATTTAGACCCTTATATATGTGGCTTCGGAACCTCGGACCATGTCAAAAATACGTTTCTAAACATTTCCAATGGAATACAACAATAAAAAAGACTTGAAATATTTTTACCTTTTTTTCGGTGTATGGGAGCCACGCCCAGTTTTTGTCCGATTTGGCTGATTCTCGAACTTGATCTCAGTATTCACGAGAAAAACATGTAAAAAAAGTTTCAAGTCGATATCTCCAAAACTGCGACCGCTATCGTGCGGACGGACAGACGGACAGACGGACGGACAGACAGACGGACATCGCTAAATCGACTCAGGAGGTGATACTGATCAAGAATATATATACTTTTCCATACCGGACACGCCTCCTTATGGGCGTTACAAACGTTGTGACAAAGTTAGTATACCCTGCCACAGTGAGTGTGGGGGTATAAAAATGTATGCACTCAGAAAACTACACATCCCAAAACAAAGAAAAAGTCTCCTCAAAAAAATTTCTCTCGTTTGAATAAAAATTTCTATGGTTTGAATAATTTTCCTTGAAATGAGTAAAAGTTTTCTCATTACTTGCAACCATGGTTATCAATTTGAAGATACCTTTTTCTTCAATGTTGGGAAATTTGAATTTATCAGTCGACGCGCAAAACATTTCAAAATTTCAAAATTAGTGAGGAAACGAATTCTGAAGTGGTTTATACTTTGATATACATATTAATGTATACAATAAAAACAGAGTAAAAAACAAGTTTTTTAAAATATAACCCTTTAACCGACTAAAAAGCAGAAAATAAATTTTCTTTAAATTATTTTCAGCAATTTCGATTTAAAATTAAGGGTTTTTGGGTACTTTCCTCCGAATATCATTGCAGATTTTATAGTCGCCAAAAACCCTTAATTTTAAATCGAAATTGCTGAAATTAATTTAAAGAAAATTTATTTTCTGCTTTTTAGTCGGTTAAAGGGTTATATTTTAAAAAACTTGTTATACCCCCACACTCACTGTGGCAGGGTATACTAACTTTGTCACAACGTTTGTAACGCCCATAAGGAAGCGTGTCCGGTATGGAAAAGTATATATATTCTTGATCAGTATCACCTCCTGAGTCGATTTAGCGATGTCCGTCTGTCTGTCCGTCCGTCTGTCCGTCTGTCCGTCCGCACGATAGCGGTCGCAGTTTTGGAGATATCGACTTGAAACTTTTTTTATATGTTTTTCTCGTGAATACTGAGATCAAGTTCGAAAATCAGCCAAATCGGACAAAAACTGGGCGTGGCTCCCATACACCGAAAAAAGAGTAAACATTTTTCAAGTCTTTTTTATTGTTGTATTCCATTGGAAATGTTTAGAAACGTATTTTTGACATGGTCCGAGGTTCAAAAGCCACATATATAAGGGTCTAAATGGGGTCCTGAGACCAATTTTTTTTTTTTCGGATTTGATTGGAAATTTTTAGAAATGGATTTTGGACATGGTTTGGGCTCCAAAACCACCTATAATTGGCTCAAAATAGGGTCTTGAGACCACATTTTCTTATGTTCGAGGTACTTCTTTATTTATTTTATTTATTTACGCTTATTACAAGCTTATATAACTACTTATAGATATAACAGTGGTGATCTAATATAAGCTTAAAAAACTAAATTAAATATAATGGTGATTGGGATTTGGATTAGAGAGATTAAGAGATTGAATTTCTAAGGGTATATTTGTTTAAATGGAAATCAAAGCAATTGGACATATTATTAACCATGTGAAGCATTCTGGACATTGGTTCATTATAGCCATAATCAGTGCGGTGGAAGGTAATATTAAATAAAGGTACAGATCTAAGGTTACGTGGGTTAGTATTAAGGGAGATCAACTGGAGTAACGCGGGACAGTCAACGGTACCTGATAGAAGTTGATGGATAAAGAGTATATCGGCAGTTTGTCGACGAGTTTCCAGGGCTGGTAAATTTATTAATTTTAAGCGGTCAACATAAGGGGGCAAGTGGAAACGGTCGTCCCAGGGAAGACCGCGTAGGGCAAAACGAATGAATCTGCGCTGTATAGCCTCAATTCTCATGGAGTGAGTAGGTCTAAAAGGAGACCAAACTTGGCTAGCGTATTCAAGTATTGGTCTAACAAAGGTAAAGTAAAGTGATTTCGTAACATATGGATTAGTGAATTCCTTGGACCAATGCTTAACAAAACCCAAGGCAGAATTTGCTCTTTTTACTATATTATCAATATGGGAGCGAAAATTAAGTTCTCTGTCGCAGATAACGCCCAAGTCACTCAATTCTGTCACTAGTGGTACAGGCTCGTTGCAAAGTAGGTACGTTCTGGGAGGTGGAGGAAGACGTTTACGGGAATATGTTATAGTTTGGCACTTGGTGACATTAAGCATTAGGAAATTTTTCGTACACCAAGTTGAAAACCTATTTAAATCAGATTGTAATGGCGGAGAATCTGATGTAGTTGATATAGTTCTAGAGATTTTCATGTCGTCAGCATAGACTGATAAATGAGAATTTCTGATGACATAATCCACATCGTTTATTGTCAGGACGAATATTAAAGGACCGAGATGGCTACCTTGGGGGACACCAGATGTAGCGATAAAGGGATCGGATATAGAAGATCTGAAAGTAACCATATATTTTCGTTCTTCGAGATAAGATTTGATCCACATGATAAAACTTGGTTGGAAGCCATGGGCTTTAAGTTTAAGATAGATAATTTCATGCGAAATGGTATCGAAAGCCTTGCTGAAATCGGTAGCAATTACATCGACTTCTTTACCGTCTTCTAAAGCACGAAGAGTTCTAGAAACGAATTCCGTTAGGTTTGTGGTGGTCGATCTTCCTTTCAGAAATCCGTGCTGAGCCGGGGAGACAATAGTTTTGCAATGGAAGAACATAGTATCATAAATAATGCTTTCGAATAATTTAGGTATACAAGAGAGTTTAGCTATAGGTCGATAATTTAGAATGTCATTCTTGCATCCTTTCTTGTGAAGAGGAGTAATGTAAGAATTCTTCCACATTGTAGGGAAAACTCCTTGTGCGACAGAAGATTGAAAGAGAGCGGTGAGGGGAGCTGCCAGGGCAACGGAACATTTTTTCAAGACAATTGACGGTAGGCCATCAGGGCCAGGAGAGCATTCATTCTTAAGTTTTCCTATCTTTTCTTCTACCGATGTAATTGATATGTTAGCCGAATACATTGAAGTTTGAGAACATGTGGACATATAAGAAAAATAATCAGTATCAGGTACTGAATTATGGCAGGCGAATGACTGGCTAAAGAATTTAGCAAACATGTTTGCAATTGATTTGGGGTCGGCTGAGGATATATCAGAAAGTTTTAGTGTGGACGGGAAACCATCTGATTTTCTCTTAGTATTGATAAAGTTGTAGAAACGCTTAGGGTCCGAAATTAAACAAGATTCCATTTTTCGTAGGTAATCGAGATATAGAGACTCGCAGAGATCAGAAAAACTGGTATAGACACCTTGGTAGTTGGAAAAGTCAGAGTCAGACCGAGATTTTAGGTATACAAGCCATAATTTGTTCCTTGTATTACGCAGTGAGCGCAATTCTTTGTTATACCAGGGTGGGGATGACGAATAACTTCTATTTGGCACAAATGGCACACAGTTTGCAAAACACTTATAGATTTCGCTGTAGAAAAATTCAAGAGCATGATTGATATTATTGCGGCTAATATCAATAATATGGTTAAAATTTATGTTGCGAAGCAAATTGTTCAGTAATTCGAAATCAGTCTTACGAAAATTAAAACTGAATGTGAGTTCGGTCGGTACCTTTTCGGAATCGTTTTCGTAGGAAAATACAAGAGATAGGGGTGGATGATAACGGTCTAAAGTAGATAGGAGGTGACTGCTTTCTGAAACTATGCAGTTGTCAACGTTAGAAGAAAAAACCAGATCGAGTAATCTGCCTAGGTTGTTAGTGGTTCCGTTTAGTTGGAAGAATCCAGAGTCAGACAGACAGTCAGTAAAGAGGATTTCTTTACTTGAAGATGGATTTTCAGCGAGGAAATGCGTATCATCATCAGATGGTGCCCATTGAAGATTAGGCAGGTTGAAATCGCCCAAAATTACGATAGTATCGCATGGGTTTACGTTATCTGATATAGAGTCGATGGCATCTATGGCCAATTGATAACCGTGAATTGGTTGTGAGGGACGAATGTAGCAGCAAAAAATGTATAGGTATCGTTTTGAGACAGCTATTTTGGCACAAATAAACTCAAAATCTGTAGTGTTCGACGATTTTACTAAAGTAGGGTCATAATGATTATTTATTGCTAGAAGAACTCCACGACCGTGTGAATTTACATCTTTGTCCCGACCATCGTCGCGAAACACTATAAAGTCGGATGCAAATAATTCTGCATCTTTATAGTCAGATGAAAGATTTGTTTCAGTGAGAGCAAAAATATCATAGGGAAGCTTTTGTGAATTGAGAAATACGGATGCAATTTTGGTTCGAAGGCCTCTTACATTTTGATAATATAAGGATACAAACTGGGGAGCAGGTCTATCAAGATTTATAGAGGGAGAATGAAGGTTAGGAGCAATAATAGTTTTTCAAGTTAGAGCGCGATTTTTGAAGATGCGAAATGCGTTTGGAGCTTATATGCGAGGCGAATGTTGTTAGGTCATTTGTAACTTCTTGGGGTGAGATATTTAAACTTTCATGAAATCGAGTAAATAATTGACTCAATTCAAGCGGATTTGTGGGAAGGCCTTCTGAATGAATTGAGACCATGACGCTAGTTTTAGTAAAACCATCAACACAGGTGGTATCTGATTTATTATGTAGGTAGGCAAGATATAGACGGACGTTATTATATATTCTACGATCCCTTAATCGAGATAATACATAGCGGCTATCATCACTGTGCTCAACTAGCTGTTTAGTTAATTTAACAGTGGGAGGGAGAAGAGGATCTAAAAAAGTTGGGGGTGTGTCAGACGAAATTTGAGACTTCGACTTTGATGAGGATGGTGTAGGGTTGAGGACATGGGAACGAATAAAATTTGGATATGCAGATGTGCATGGGGGAGTGGTAGCGATAGTTGCTTGAGCCGAGGGAGCAATAGGATCCGGTTCAAGATTGAATGATACTCTACCACGTTTAGGATTGGAAGAAGTCTGATTGGATGAAGTTAGTTTTTCTTTAGTAACATAGTTTCGAAGAAAATTATTACAGATAGAGGAGGATGGCAATGTATTAGAAGTAGAGGGGATACTGGATAAAGTCGAAATTTTTTCGGTAGGTTTTTTATTATTTTTGGTAGGTTTTTTGTTATTTTTGGGGTTTTGAAGAAAATTTTTATAATTTGAAGATGACGTAGAGGGAAAAGAAGACATTTGAGCTGAAGATGAAATTTTTTTTATTTGAGGGGAGAAAATTGGAAACGTATTTGTTTTAAAACTCTAATTAGAGTTTTGGGACGTGCTTTGCGTTATAGACTTAGATTTTGTTTGAATGTTGCGTTTAAATGTTGTTGGCTTATCAATCCATTTTGTGAAACTCATCCCATCCTTTTTGAAGACATCATTAGAGGAGACGCGAAATAGCCATTCGTATTTAGTAGGAATTTTGAGTTTGAAACTGCAGTGCTTTTTGGATGAAAACTTTTGACAGTCGATTATGGCAATTTTAAAAGTCTTCTGGAAAAAATTTCTCATCCAAAGTATGTCCGAATGTTGTGGAGCGCCTTTAACGAAAAGCGTTGTAAACTGCGTTAGGTTTTCTCTGGACAGTTTGTTTATCCTATTGTCCCATTCAAAAGGTGTCCAAGACGTTCCGAAGCAGTTGATAAGTCTAATAGGGGAGTGTGTGTGGTTAGCCGGAGTCTCCCAAATTTCAGGAGCCGTTGGAGTTACAGCTGGCACGGAGGTTTGAGCCGGTATGTTGGATGTAGTCAAAGGATCCTCAGTTTCCATTGATTCAGCAAGAATTAATTCTTCGTGAATTGTTACGTCTTGAATTGTTGCGTTATGTGGGGATGGTGAGTGGTGAATTACATTGATAATTTCTGACAGTGTGGAACGAGTTGCAGTAAGCTCGTCGCTGATGTCGTTGATTTTGTGAAACAATACTTCCAACAAAGGGTCTGTGTGTGTAGAAGTGGCTGGAGCATTAGAGGGTGATTGAAGGGAAATATCGATACTTGTACGTAACGACTCAAAGTTGGCATTCATTTTTTCGTTTTCCAGGAAAAGTTTTGCTTGCCGGCTATCAAGTGATGTTATGCGTTTTTCAATGTTATCTAATACACTTGCCTTTTCAGGATTTAATTTTGACAACGATGATGTTAGGTTGTCGAACGACCTGGCCATATCATTGAAGCTTTCATCATTTGTCATCGCTTGATTTTTAAGTTTTGAAAGAAGATCATCCTTTTCTTTATTCAGGCTAGCGATGTATCCGACAATGTTGTCATACATACACTTGAGTAGCTGTTCCATACTCTGGCAATCACTGCATATGAAGTGCTTCTCCATGTACGTGTTGTACCAGTCTCTAGGAGCATCCATGCAAGCACCATGTAGTTTCCTATTGCAGAAAGCTTTGCAGATAACCCATTTCGAGGTATTATCAAAAGCGCAACAATTTGCCAAACTGCACTTGAAATTGAAACTCATTGTGAATCACCCAAAAAATTGTTTCAAAAATTGGGTCAGCCGGGCACGTCGATGACCGATAAAATTGTCGAATTGCACTTTTTAGTTTATTGACTTATTCAGTTTATTGGGACAGCAGCGCACGTCGGTGAACGGTAAAATTGTCCAATTGCACTTTTCAGTTTATTGACTCAAATGGTTTTTTAATTGACGCGAAACAAAATTCATAAATTTCAAATTGCGGTTATTGCACTTTTTCAAGTCGCGGTATTAATTTGTAAATTTATGCGCTCGAAAGAAAACACGTCTTATCAGGTGAAGGTCGGAGCTTTCTACTGTGTGGGGGTATTTCAACTTCGGTATAGCCGAAGATAGTCCACTCTCTAGTTTTTTACTCTGTTTTTATTTTCCTCTTTTTTTTTTTTTTTTTTTTTTTAAATTTTTTTCCTCCCCCTTTTTCCCCCCTTTTTTCCTTTTTTGGCTCCATCCCGCTCCCCTTTGCCCCCACACCCCCCTTTCCAAAGGGTAAAAAATTTCATTTTGTCAATAAGAACTATATATATTTATATATATATATATATATATTTTATATATTTCTTTTTTTTCAGAGAATATTTTCTTTCAAACAAAGACAAACATTTTCCGAAAATTATAGAAAAATTTCCTAAAATTGCAGAAAAATTTCTTAGATTTCATAGATTTTTTCTCTAAAACAAAGAAAAAAGTTTCCTTAAATTAAAGAAATTTCTTCACTCAAATGATGAAAATTTTCTATGGCGAAAAATCAATCCCATTTTTTTTCAATTTGATAGCCGTTGTTCCTCAATCGAGGTAAGTATTTCTCTGGGTGTGTTAAGAAACAAAAAATAAATGTTTTGCAATTTGCTGCAAATCAGCAAGTTTAGGTACAAACAACGAAAAAGAGTACTAAAAAGAAACAAAAGCTTTTTAGTTTTTACTCAGTGAAAATAGCCAATGATTTGGGTTGGATAGTTGAATCCATTCAGCTGATTGGGTTGATTTTTGAATGTTGCATGATGGTTGAGCTGATTGACGATTTAACAATGCCATCTCACATTCACTTACTTTCGAATTTCTGTTGTAAATCGGTTGTGATTGTTTGCATAACAGCGTGATTGATAATGTCTTGATGCATGACATTGCTTCCGGTTCACTCATCGAACAAAACAGGTCTCTATGTATACTTAGAATTAAGTACTGAGATGAAGGCTTAATGGTTAGGTAATAGTGTCCGACTTTGACTGGTATTGGAATCATTCGAAATGTTTCGAACTGTGACACGTTTGAAGATGTTTTGCATGGCGCGTCGAATACCACTCTCAGCTTTGTCGTGGTGCTACTTGGTTTTAACACGCAATGATGGGGAATTAAGTAGTTTGGTTCTTTGATGTACTTTTCGTCTACCAGCTCCATGTGACCATACTCATTCATAAACTTTACATATTCATGTTGTAATTGTTTGTTTTTTTGATAATTTTCGTTCGATAGCCAGAAATATTCTTTTTACAATTTCTTTGGGTAAACCGAGGCAAGTGGTATCTTGTTTAAATGGTAATCGAACTACAAACTGACCCAACTCCTTCCGAACAGTAGTCTTGTCAAAGAAATCTTCGCACTGTTTTTGGCTTTTCCGACCACTACCCAGCCAAATACTGTATTCTGTAATGTTGGAGCGTTCTTGTCTGACGAAATTTGGCCAACCATCATCAGTTCGCTAAAAAACTCTACTCCAATCAGCATATCGATTCGTTGTTTCTCACAGAATTTAGGATCAGCGAGTTGAATGTTTTGCGGAATATCAATGTTTTGATTAATGTGATCGCTTGGTTGATCATCGGTGATATTGGGCGCATTCAGCGGAGACAACAGTTGTGTGATTATTCACTGAATGACACTGATTTGGTAGCGCTACTATGTCATTTTAGGTAGCAACCTTTTTATATGCTACTTTTGAACAACTGTTCTGAGCTACGTCAAGTGATATTTAAAATCACATTTCAGTCAGCAAAAAAATAAATAAACAATTGGGCAAGGAATTGCTCGTTACTAGGTTTTATCTTCACGTTATCTACTCATCTGTTGGGCAAGACCCGCTATATGGCCCAGTATGACCATACCATCGTTCATAAATAAATCAATTACAAAAATTTCCATTTCCAAAAAAAAATATGTATCGAAAAAAAAAACACTTTTTTAAATTTTGAGTTGTTCTGCAGTTTGACGTAGCAACGCATTCAGAAAAATTGGGCGCTGAGAGAGGTAGCGCTACCACAACTGTTGTTTCCGCTGAATGCGCCCATTGTCTAAAATGAATGCCTCAAACATTCTCGAGTAATCTGACGTTTTAGATTTAATGTTGATTGTTGTGCGTTTTTGAATCGTTGTTTCGACCCACCAATACCTTGTCAAAAATCATTGTTTTTTCGAAAATAGAGCGTTTTTATGCAGCCTGTTTCCATAGCAATACAATAAATAACAAACACAAAAAGCCAGTTTCAAAACCAATTCGAATCAGTTGGAAAATAAACTTTTTGACTGTTTCCATAGTAATCTAGTAAACAACAAACAAAATAGTAAGTTTCAGAACCTTTTCATCGATGGATGTTGGCATCGTCCGGATGGCGTCATATGCGGTATGTTGGAATTGCTGAGAATGCAATAGAATAGTTATGCTTTAGACGTAGGGGTCGGGTGGGTCTGACCAAATTTCTAGCTAGAACATTTGTATGCAATTTCAGCTTATCTGCATATTTTGTTGTACGTTTGGGCTGGCACGCAGCCAGGGGGGGGGCTTTAGGGGCTGAGCATCTAAAAATTCTTTTTTTTTTTTAACAGAACCAATGTTCGGAAAGTCAAATTTTCTTGTCAGCCTTCTTGTTTGTGACAAACGATGCAGTCTTACTCTTCCGTTGTCGGTTTTTGTTCATGGCTTTGACAACACCGCTTAAAAATTCATTACATTTGTGGAAACCCTACAAAAGTATCGGCAAAATGCCGAAGAAAGTAATTTTTTAATTCTGCTTCGAAACTGGGCGTAAATGTTTTCCAAACGGACCTACAGCTTCCAAAACTTCCTAAGCAGACATCACGTTCACATCCTGGCACTTCATCCGTTAAAGAATATTTTATATCTTGCATTGAGGTTTAATTCAAAATATATCATAGGCAAATATCGGTTCTAAATTCAAAAAAGTTAAAATTTTAAAGTAAAAGTAAAAGAAAATTTAACTAAAATTTATATTCTAAAATTGTTATTTTACTTATGAAAATGTAAGCTTTCTTTAAAATGAGAGTTCGATGGCCGAATTGGGTTAGTTTGGTTCCTTTGTATATAAAAACTAGAGAGTGGACTATCTTCGGCTATACCGAAGCTGAAATACCCCCACACAGTACGAAGAAGTACCTCGAACGTAAAAAAATGTGGTCTCAATACCCTATTTTGAGCAAATTATAGGTGGTTTTGGAGCCCAGACCATGTCCAAAATCCATTTCTAAAAATTTCCAATCAAATCCACAAAAAGAAAAAATTGGTCTCAAGACCCCATTTAGACCCTTATATATGTGGCTTCGGAACCTCGGACCATGTCAAAAATACGTTTCTAAACATTTCCAATCGAATACAACAATACAAAATTTTTACCTTTTTTTTCGGTGTATGGAAGCCACGCCCAGTTTTTATCCGATTTGGCTGATTCTCGAACTTGATCTCAGTATTCACGAGAAAAACATGTACCCAAAGTTTCAAGTCGATATCTCCAAAATTGCGACCGCTATCGTGCGGACGGACAGACGGACAGACGGACAGACGGACAGACGGTCAGACGGACAGACGGACAGACGGACAGACGGACAGACAGACGGACATCGCTAAATCGACTCAGGAGGTGATGCTGATCAAGAATATATATACTTTTCCATACCGGACACGCCTCCTTATGGGCGTTACAAACGTTGTGACAAAGTTAGTATACCCTGCCACAGTGAGTGTGGGGGTATAATGACGTATGTGAAGTTTGGAGCCAATCGGATAAAGTTTAAAGTGTCATCAAAATCCGAGCACTATTTCCAATGTTTTTCATTTTTGTATGGGGAAAAAGAAGTGCATTCCGCACCGACTTTTCTTGATCTGATTGGCTCCAAACTTCACATAAGTCATTTTTATATACAAAGGAACCGGTCCAATGTGCATATATCGCTTATTCCCTTCAATGAAGACACAACTCAAAATTCGGGTTTTTGGAGTTATGAATGCCACTAGGATCCTCAGATATTTATCGGCATGCTGTCAAAAGGCAGAATTCATATCTTTAATTTTTATGTATTTTAACATTTTTTAAAAACATTCCAAGTGTTGAAATCTATATAAAAAACGGAAATTTTAAATTTCAAATCCTGATTTCCCAACAACATGATTTTTTTAGTTTTGTCTTTATTGCAGGGAATGATATGTCGAATTGCTAACATTTTCAGATACTTCTTCTTGGTTTTGCTTCACCTAACCATGGTAATAATAATAAAAGGGGATTTGCATTGCGACCGTTGGTCTTTTGTGACCTAACCATGTTAATAAATTGGAAAATCTTCATGAATATCTGGAGGATAAAATATAAATGTCTGGAGTAGGGATTGGAATCCCGGCTTTATTTCAGTTTTGACTGTTTCATGTACAATTTGTATATTTTAAGTATGTGAAAAGATGCAGCAAAAATTCTTCTTTTTTTTTTTTTTTTTTTTTTTTTAACGACGAATTCCAACGGTCCTACTAACCCGCACAACCGACCGAGGGGCACATCCGCATGACGCACGGATTTGGTGACCGAACAGCCGTAATCCGGATTACGCTGTGTAACCGATCGTGGGTAAACATATTTGGAAATTCGTTTCAGCTACAGATTAAAATCATCAGCTGATAAAACGCATATTAATAAAACGCGAATTAGGTTATGAATGCAAGAGAAAATTCTTCCAAACATAACATAATATAAGATTAACGTGATAATAAACAATAGAATTAAAAGAAAATATTATGGAGCATCAGAATTCTTGCGACGAATATGGATTTGATCAAATATAGTTTTTGTCTACTTTACGATATTAGACTTAACAAAAATACAAAGACAAAACAATCCAAACAGTTAATTTACGCGGCAAAGATTACAAATATTAATTTTAATATTTTATTTTTTTATACGAAATATAAAAAATCAAATACAAATAGAACAGTTAAGTAAACAGTAACGGAACGAATGTGAATTCAGCTAAAAACCTTGTTTTATTTGTATACAATATACAGTAAAAAAACAAAATTCTGCTGAAATATAAATATAAAATACAACAAAAATACAACACTTTCAAAAAATCGACAATGCCGATCTTTGTGGAGTTTGGCAACCCTGTCATTTCGATAGACCCTAAGCGGTCCAAAAACTCAAAGAGCAACAAAGGCTTAAGTGTGATCAAGTGCATTTAAAATAAAAGTTTTAGTTTTATTAAGTGAATCTGACAGGTCAAAGACAGAATACAGGCTATTAAAATCGCAACAAATACAACGAAAAGGTTCATTCTGCGCGTAATTAGAGCGGCACATACTTAATATCAAAGGAATGAAAGATCTGGAACGACGGGTTGGGATATTAAAATCAATTTCTTGAAGCAAAAATGTTCAGAGAGCCATTTATCAATTTAATCAAAAATGTTACATTAAGCATCGTTCTTCTATTTTTTAGAGTAGGGATGTCCAAGAGTTTTAAACGATTTTCGTATGGAGGTAGGTTCTGATTCGGATTCCAGCGAAGGTTTCTTAAAGCAAATAATAAAAATTGTTTTTGAACCGATTCGATTCTATCTAGGGATGCCACATGCAAAATGATCTTCGTCTGGATTTTGAAAAAAAATATCTGGACTTTTCCGTTTTCAACTGGACATTCAAAGAAAAAATCGGAAATTTTTTTTATGGCATACTTTTAAGAAAAAGTAAAGTAGGAATTGGATATCAATATGCAAGGATATACATTGGTTACTCCTCAAATAAAAAAAAATTATTAAATTACATAGCTTATTATGAAAAAAAAACACCTTTACAGGTCTATTCTGGAGAGGTTAGAAGTTTGTAACCGCCTTTAGTACCTTCTCATTGGTATGCAACAAACATTTTAACTTTTGTCTCGCGCCAGAAAAGACCTGTAAATTTGTCTTTTTCAGTTTTGAAAGACGTTGAAAGCTTTACAATTTCAGTTTAAAAACAGTAGAATGCTATTCTTTCCAGAAATATTTTGTAGCAAAGGGTCGCTTGTAACAATTTACTGTTTTTAAAAGTGTATAGAACTTTTTACAGTTTTATAGTTAGTCTGACAATTTTGTGGTGCAATAAGCACTTAAGTCGAAAGAAAATTTCAAAATGGTCTACTTTTTAAAAAAAGGTTGTGTGGTGTGCTGTATATTAATCAAAGTAGGAGTGATTTTGACACTTCTCTCTTTCTCTCAATGCATATAATGTCAAACTTAAAAAAATCCTAACCCAAAATAAAAGTCAATTTTTTAAATTTAAAATAAGAAATTTGTGTGGCAATTTGAATTCGGGAAATAAAATGAAGAGAAATTTAAATATAAAGCGATGTACAGTGTGCGGTAATGGCGGAAGTGTGCAAGAGTTCCAACCGCCTCGTTGTGAAACAAAACGCCAGCGTTGGATATCGAACTGCGGGATTGTCCTGGATAGCTCTTAGCGCGTTTGTTTGATCGGATAAAGGTTAAACTGTTTTGCTTACATTTTTTAACAAGACAGACCCTGTACTCAAAAATATATGAAACGTCACTCCTACTTTGATTAATATGCTTTGCTAAAAACTCATTAGCAGTAATTGAAAAAAATAAAACTATTTGACAGAAAACTTTATCATTATAATAAAAACGAAAACACTATTAGGTGTTCTGACTAATTTAATTTTTTTAACTGAGAAATATCAGAGAAAATTTTCTCTGGACAAATTATTGAAAAACTGGACTCTGGACACATGACAAAAAATCTGGACAATCCAGACGAATCCAGACCGTGTGGCAACCCTAATTCTATCAGAGTGGCAGTTGTATTGTGGATTCCACAAGACTGATGCATATTCCAAAATTGGTCTTACAAGTGATGTGTAAAGACTTTTGGTAACGAATGGGTCATTAAATTCTTTTGACCATCTTTTAATGAAACCTAGAAACCAGAAAGTCATTTAAACAGTCACGAGAAGAATACGGAAGAAACTGGTTTGAGTCGCTACAAAAATTCCAAGATATATTCGGTAAATTAAAGTCTCCAATAACAACAATGGATTCGGCAGGTTTAACATTTGAGTAAACCAATGATACAAGCGACACATGTCTTAGATAAACGGTAATATCGGAATTCGGTGGGATATACGAGCAAGTAACGAAAATATCAATACTAAAAACTCGAACTCGTACACAAATAAATTCCAAGTCAGATACATCTGAAAGTATGATTTCCTCAGATTTTTTACTGCAATGAGGACTCCACCACCAGTCCTGCATTTACGATCCCTCCGCATTTATATTATTACCGGTTTTATTGAGTTTAGAATCAATATAAAATATAATAAAATATAAAATATAATCTTCAGTTAATGTGTCTGGTGCAAATCTGGACACGAAAATAGATTTTTTAGGTTGCACAACAACAAGCCTTTTTGGGGTTCTCGTTTCTTGTACTTCCCGCAAACAATCCTTTGGAGAAATAATATTTATGGAAGGACAAACATTTTTATCAATATTTGAGATTCCATTCATATTTTTCTCAGGAGCGTCATCTACCCTCGTTTCCAAAACCGCAGGATCAGGAGAATAAAATGTAACTGGTGAAGCAAACATATCGGAAAAGGATGGAGTTGTCGGAGTTGAAATTGGCTTTGGGGCAGGTGATAAAAGCCCAACAGAAGTATTTTGTTTCGGAGCTGTTTCATCCAAACATTTATACTTCTGAAAGTTTATTTCATACTCCTTCAGTTTAGACTGGGCAGCTGCTAAGTCCTTTGATACATCATTAAATCCCTTTCGGGCTTGACGTACCAATTTACAGATGTCCAGCTTTGGGTACTTTCCTCCGAATATCATTGCAGATTTTATAGTCGCCAAAAACCCTTAATTTTAAATCGAAATTGCTGAAATTAATTTAAAGAAAAATTATTTTCTGCTTTTTAGTCGGTTAAAGGGTTATATTTTAAAAAACTTGTTATACCCCCACACTCACTGTGGCAGGGTATACTAACTTTGTCACAACGTTTGTAACGCCCATAAGGAAGCGTGTCCGGTATGGAAAAGTATATATATTCTTGATCAGTATCACCTCCTGAGTCGATTTAGCGATGTCCGTCTGTCTGTCCGTCCGTCTGTCCGTCTGTCCGTCTGTCCGTCCGCACGATAGCGGTCGCAGTTTTGGAGATATCGACTTGAAACTTTTTTTATATGTTTTTCTCGTGAATACTGAGATCAAGTTCGAAAATCAGCCAAATCGGACAAAAACTTTTTTCAAGTCTTTTTTATTGTTGTATTCCATTGGAAATGTTTAGAAACGTATTTTTGACATGGTCCGAGGTTCAAAAGCCACATATATAAGGGTCTAAATGGGGTCCTGAGACCAATTTTTTTTTTTTCGGATTTGATTGGAAATTTTTAGAAATGGATTTTGGACATGGTTTGGGCTCCAAAACCACCTATAATTGGCTCAAAATAGGGTCTTGAGACCACATTTTCTTATGTTCGAGGTACTTCTTTCTACTGTGTGGGGGTATTTCAACTTCGGTATAGCCGAAGATAGTCCACTCTCTAGTTTTTTACTCTGTTTTTATTTTCCTCTTTTTTTTTTTTTTTTTTTTTTAAATTTTTTTCCTCCCCCTTCCCGAATGCGAACCTAAGTAAAAAATTTCAGCCTTGCAGCTTACAAAATACGAAAGTTAGGTCTTTAAATTGGCTCCATCCCGCTCCCCTTTGCCCCCACACCCCCCTTTCCAAAGGGTAAAAAATTTCATTTTGTCAATAAGAACTATATATATTTATATATATATATATATATATTTTATATATTTCTTTTTTTTCAGAGAATATTTTCTTTCAAACAAAGACAAACATTTTCCGAAAATTATAGAAAAATTTCCTAAAATTGCAGAAAAATTTCTTAGATTTCATAGATTTTTTCTCTAAAACAAAGAAAAAAGTTTCCTTAAATTAAAGAAATTTCTTCACTCAAATGATGAAAATTTTCTATGGCGAAAAATCAATCCCATTTTTTTTCAATTTGATAGCCGTTGTTCCTCAATCGAGGTAAGTATTTCTCTGGGTGTGTTAAGAAACAAAAAATAAATGTTTTGCAATTTGCTGCAAATCAGCAAGTTTAGGTACAAACAACGAAAAAGAGTACTAAAAAGAAACAAAAGCTTTTTAGTTTTTACTCAGTGAAAATAGCCAATGATTTGGGTTGGATAGTTGAATCCATTCTGCTGATTGGGTTGATTTTTGAATGTTGCATGATGGTTGAGCTGATTGACGATTTAACAATGCCATCTCACATTCACTTACTTTCGAATTTCTGTTGTAAATCGGTTGTGATTGTTTGCATAACAGCGTGATTGATAATGTCTTGATGCATGACATTGCTTTCGGTTCACTCATCGAACAAAACAGGTCTCTATGTATACTTAGAATTAAGTACTGAGATGAAGGCTTAATGGTTAGGTAATAGTGTCCGACTTTGACTGGTATTGGAATCATTCGAAATGTTTCGAACTGTGACACGTTTGAAGATGTTTTGCATGGCGCGTCGAATACCACTCTCAGCTTTGTCGTGGTGCTACTTGGTTTTAACACGCAATGATGGGGAATTAAGTAGTTTGGTTCTTTGATGTACTTTTCGTCTACCAGCTCCATGTGACCATACTCATTCATAAACTTTACATATTCATGTTGTAATTGTTTGTTTTTTTGATAATTTTCGTTCGATAGCCAGAAATATTCTTTTTACAATTTCTTTGGGTAAACCGAGGCAAGTGGTATCTTGTTTAAATGGTAATCGAACTACAAACTGACCCAACTCCTTCCGAACAGTAGTCTTGTCAAAGAAATCTTCGCACTGTTTTTGGCTTTTCCGACCACTACCCAGCCAAATACTGTATTCTGTAATGTTGGAGCGTTCTTGTCTGACGAAATTTGGCCAACCATCATCAGTTCGCTAAAAAACTCTACTCCAATCAGCATATCGATTCGTTGTTTCTCACAGAATTTAGGATCAGCGAGTTGAATGTTTTGCGGAATATCAATGTTTTGATTAATGTGATCGCTTGGTTGATCATCGGTGATATTGGGCGCATTCAGCGGAGACAACAGTTGTGTGATTATTCACTGAATGACACTGATTTGGTAGCGCTACTATGTCATTTTAGGTAGCAACCTTTTTATATGCTACTTTTGAACAACTGTTCTGAGCTACGTCAAGTGATATTTAAAATCACATTTCAGTCAGCAAAAAAATAAATAAACAATTGGGCAAGGAATTGCTCGTTACTAGGTTTTATCTTCACGTTATCTACTCATCTGTTGGGCAAGACCCGCTATATGGCCCAGTATGACCATACCATCGTTCATAAATAAATCAATTACAAAAATTTCCATTTCCAAAAAAAAATATGTATCGAAAAAAAAAACACTTTTTTAAATTTTGAGTTGTTCTGCAGTTTGACGTAGCAACGCATTCAGAAAAATTGGGCGCTGAGAGAGGTAGCGCTACCACAACTGTTGTCTCCGCTGAATGCGCCCATTGTCTAAAATGAATGCCTCAAACATTCTCGAGTAATCTGACGTTTTAGATTTAATGTTGATTGTTGTGCGTTTTTGAATCGATTGTTTCGACCCACCAATACCTTGTCAAAAATCATTGTTTTTTCGAAAATAGAGCGTTTTTATGCAGCCTGTTTCCATAGCAATACAATAAATAACAAACACAAAAAGCCAGTTTCAAAACCAATTCGAATCAGTTGGAAAATAAACTTTTTGACTGTTTCCATAGTAATCTAGTAAACAACAAACAAAATAGTAAGTTTCAGAACCTTTTCATCGATGGATGTTGGCATCGTCCGGATGGCGTCATATGCGGTATGTTGGAATTGCTGAGAATGCAATAGAATAGTTATGCTTTAGACGTAGGGGTCGGGTGGGTCTGACCAAATTTCTAGCTAGAACATTTGTATGCAATTTCAGCTTATCTGCATATTTTGTTGTACGTTTGGGCTGGCACGCAGCCAGGGGGGGGGGGCTTTAGGGGCTGAGCATCTAAAAATTCTTTTTTTTTTTTAACAGAACCAATGTTCGGAAAGTCAAATTTTCTTGTCAGCCTTCTTGTTTGTGACAAACGATGCAGTCTTACTCTTCCGTTGTCGGTTTTTGTTCATGGCTTTGACAACACCGCTTAAAAATTCATTACATTTGTGGAAACCCTACAAAAGTATCGGCAAAATGCCGAAGAAAGTAATTTTTTAATTCTGCTTCGAAACTGGGCGTAAATGTTTTCCAAACGGACCTACAGCTTCCAAAACTTCCTAAGCAGACATCACGTTCACATCCTGGCACTTCATCCGTTAAAGAATATTTTATATCTTGCATTGAGGTTTAATTCAAAATATATCATAGGCAAATATCGGTTCTAAATTCAAAAAAGTTAAAATTTTAAAGTAAAAGTAAAAGAAAATTTAACTAAAATTTATATTCTAAAATTGTTATTTTACTTATGAAAATGTAAGCTTTCTTTAAAATGAGAGTTCGATGGCCGAATTGGGTTAGTTTGGTTCCTTTGTATATAAAAATGACGTATGTGAAGTTTGGAGCCAATCGGATAAAGTTTAAAGTGTCATCAAAATCCGAGCACTATTTCCAATGTTTTTCATTTTTGTATGGGGAAAAAGAAGTGCATTCCGCACCGACTTTTCTTGATCTGATTGGCTCCAAACTTCACATAAGTCATTTTTATATACAAAGGAACCGGTCCAATGTGCATATATCGCTTATTCCCTTTAATGAAGACACAACTCAAAATTCGGGTTTTTGGAGTTATGAATGCCACTAGGATCCTCAGATATTTATCGGCATGCTGTCAAAAGGCAGAATTCATATCTTTAATTTTTATGTATTTTAACATTTTTTAAAAACATTCCAAGTGTTGAAATCTATATAAACAACGGAAATTTTAAATTTCAAATCCTGATTTCCCAACAACATGATTTTTTTAGTTTTGTCTTTATTGCAGGGAATGATATGTCGAATTGCTAACATTTTCAGATACTTCTTCTTGGTTTTGCTTCACCTAACCATGGTAATAATAATAAAAGGGGATTTGCATTGCGACCGTTGGTCTTTTGTGACCTAACCATGTTAATAAATTGGAAAATCTTCATGAATATCTGGAGGACAAAATATAAATGTCTGGAGTAGGGATTGGAATCCCGGCTTTATTTCAGTTTTGACTGTTTCATGTACAATTTGCATATTTTAAGTATGTGAAAAGATGCAGCAAAAATTCTTCTTTTTTTTTTTTTTTTTTTTTTTATCGACGAATTCCAACGGTCCTACTAACCCGCCCAACCGACCGAGGGGCACATCCGCATGACGCACGGATTTGGTGACCGAACAGCCGTAATCCGGATTACGCTGTGTAACCGATCGCGGGTAAACATATTTGGAAATTCGTTTCAGCTACAGATTAAAATCATCAGCTGATAAAACGCATATTAATAAAACGCGAATTAGGTTATGAATGCAAGAGAAAATTCTTCCAAACATAACATAATATAAGATTAACGTGATAATAAACAATAGAATTAAAAGAAAATATTATGGAGCATCAGAATTCTTGCGACGAATATGGATTTGATCAAATATAGTTTTTGTCTACTTTACGATATTAGACTTAACAAAAATACAAAGACAAAACAATCCAAACAGTTAATTTACGCGGCAAAGATTACAAATATTAATTTTAATATTTTATTTTTTTATACGAAATATAAAAAATCAAATACAAATAGAACAGTTAAGTAAACAGTAACGGAACGAATGTGAATTCAGCTAAAAACCTTGTTTTATTTGTATACAATATACAGTAAAAAACAAAATTCTGCTGAAATATAAATATAAAATACAACAAAAATACAACACTTTCAAAAAATCGACAATGCCGATCTTTGTGGAGTTTGGCAACCCTGTCATTTCGATAGACCCTAAGCGGTCCAAAAACTCAAAGAGCAACAAAGGCTTAAGTGTGATCAAGTGCATTTAAAATAAAAGTTTTAGTTTTATTAAGTGAATCTGACAGGTCAAAGACAGAATACAGGCTATTAAAATCGCTACAAATACAACGAAAAGGTTCATTCTGCGCGTAATTAGAGCGGCACATACTTAATATCAAAGGAATGAAAGATCTGGAACGACGGGTTGGGATATTAAAATCAATTTCTTGAAGCAAAAATGTTCAGAGAGCCATTTATCAATTTAATCAAAAATGTTACATTAAGCATCGTTCTTCTATTTTTTAGAGTAGGGATGTCCAAGAGTTTTAAACGATTTTCGTATGGAGGTAGGTTCTGATTCGGATTCCAGCGAAGGTTTCTTAAAGCAAATAATAAAAATTGTTTTTGAACCGATTCGATTCTATCAGAGTGGCAGTTGTATTGTGGATTCCACTAGACTGATGCATATTCCAAAATTGGTCTTACAAGTGATATGTAAAGACTTTTGGTAACGAATGGGTCATTAAATTCTTTTGACCATCTTTTAATGAAACCTAGAAACCAGAAAGTCATTTAAACAGTCACGAGAAGAATACGGAAGAAACTGGTTTGAGTCGCTACAAAAATTCCAAGATATATTCGGTAAATTAAAGTCTCCAATAACAACAATGGATTCGGCAGGTTTAACATTTGAGTAAACCAATGATACAAGCGACACATGTCTTAGATAAACGGTAATATCGGAATTCGGTGGGATATACGAGCAAGTAACGAAAATATCAATACTAAAAACTCGAACTCGTACACAAATAAATTCCAAGTCAGATACATCTGAAAGTATGATTTCCTCAGATTTTTTACTGCAATGAGGACTCCACCACCAGTCCTGCATTTACGATCCCTCCGCATTTATATTATTACCGGTTTTATTGAGTTTAGAATCAATATAAAATATAATAAAATATAAAATATAATCTTCAGTTAATGTGTCTGGTGCAAATCTGGACACGAAAATAGATTTTTTAGGTTGCACAACAACAATCCTTTTTGGGGTTCTCGTTTCTTGTACTTCCCGCAAACAATCCTTTGGAGAAATAATATTTATGGAAGGACAAACATTTTTATCAATATTTGAGATTCCATTCATATTTTTCTCAGGAGCGTCATCTACCCTCGTTTCCAAAACCGCAGGATCAGGAGAATAAAATGTAACTGGTGAAGCAAACATATCGGAAAAGGATGGAGTTGTCGGAGTTGAAATTGGCTTTGGGGCAGGTGGTAAAAGCCCAACAGAAGTATTTTGTTTCGGAGCTGTTTCATCCAAACATTTATACTTCTGAAAGTTTATTTCATACTCCTTCAGTTTAGACTGGGCAGCTGCTAAGTCCTTTGATACATCATTAAATCCCTTTCGGGCTTGACGTACCAATTTACAGATGTCCAGCTCTGTATCGCGGCAATCTTCGCAGGACCAACGAAGACCTTTTTTACCCTCGATCAGATCGACTACTCTACCAGTAAGGGATGCACATTTGACGTGATAAAAGCTATCGCATAGCCAACAAGAGACCACGCGTTCGTTATCGACTTTAATGGCACACTTACGGAAAGAGCAAGTCATATTTAAATGCAAAATTTATAAAAAATAAAATACAAAAAGTGTAAAAAGTGTAAATTGTAACGAGACAAAATGTTGACTGGGAAAAGACACTTTCAAATTATATTAAAACAAGTGCCTGAAAGTATGCTCTGAAAATAGATCAGTTTGAGAATGTGGAATCTATATAAAGCTAGTGACACAAGAAATGTCAAAGTGGACAGTATAAGCAAAAACCAAAAAAATTTGCAATTTTTGTTGTTGTGATACTTAGCTGACAGGAATTCACGGAAATATAGCACAAAACTTTGTTATTTGCACAAAACTTATTGCACTTAGCCAGAATTTAATTTATTTAAAAGGTTTTCAAAATAATTAACACGGTATAACTATTTAAAAATATTTATTCAAATCGCAGCAAAAAATTCACTTATGAACAAGTTGAACAGGGTTGTAATATGATTTTCGACCACTTGCGAGATATTGGCGATTAATGGCCAATATTATGTTAATTTGTTTTGAAGTTTAAAAACCCACTTTTTATTAAAAAAAAATAGGAGGAAACTGCGATTTTTTGTTTATTTTTATTAGAGACCGACCGAAATCGCTTTTTTTAATTTCGGCCGAAACCAAAATGGCCGAAATTTTTAATTTTTATTTTCGGCCGAAACCGAAATGGCCGAATTTTTATTTTTTTAATTTCGGCCGAAACCGAAGCCGAAACCGAAAAAATAAAAGAAACAATTGTGAGTTTTAATGTAATAAAGTGGTACATAATTAAGCTTATCAGTAGGCTGAAATTGATTCATAGTCAAATTTAGTAGCTGCCAGTTCAGTGTATTATCTGTCAACTTAGTAGATTACTAAAGTTAAGTTGGAGCTTAATTTGACTATGAATATGGGCCGATCATTTTAAGTTCAGATCATGAATTAGATGAATTTAGAAGCAAACTATCAAATGCGTGGAAATCAAGAGTGGTAGAAATTACTTTCAGGGTAGTAGATTTCAATAGAGGGGAATAGATATGGGTTTATGCGTAGAGTAATAGAAATTCTACGAGAGTAGTAGAAATTTCTGTCGGGGAAGCAGATTTGTAGAAAGAATAGTACTTTTGCATTGTATGAAACTCACATAATATTTTGAGGAGTAGATTTCTTACCATAGTAGTAGAAAATATCTTGAGGAAAGTAGAAAAATCTGCTACCGAAGTAGAGGAGTAGAAATTTATAAATCATTGCGAGAGTATTAGATCTACTCCAATAGGACATGTCTTCTTTGTCGCTTCTGATTCTTCGAAACTATGATCAATGCTTAAATTTGTGTTACATACCGCTTTTATCCACTTGGTTGTTCCTTATGTATTTTGTTACGTTAAATCTGAAAATAATAATTAAATTTTTCCAGCACGCACCATTTTTCTGCAAACGCCACAAAAATTGCAATTTTGGTGCTGTAACAATTTCATTATTATTATTTTCGTATCCAGCGTGGCAAAATACATAAGAATTTGTCTATCAAGTATATTTAACACACAAAAAGTTCAGTTTTGTCGTTCAGTGTAATCTTTATTATTTATTTGTTACATTTTTCTATCAAACCGAAATTTTCGGCTGAAATATAGGAATTTCGGCCGAAAACGAAATTTGGCCGAAAGCGATATTTTATTTTTCGGCCGAATCCGAAACACGGCCGAAAGAGCTTTTTTTTGGCCGAAAAACCGAAACCGAAACCGAATTTCGGTCGGTCTCTAATTTTTATACCCTACACCTCATGAGGTATGGGTATATTCACTTTGGTCTGATGTTTGTAACACCAAGAAGGAGAAGTGTCCGGTATGGAAAAGTATATATATTCTTGATCAGCGTCACCTCCTGAGTTGATTTAGCCCTATCCGTCTGTCCGTCCTCTTTTCTTGTAAACACGATTGCAGGAGCTAGAAGAAAGCTAGGGATCCCAAATTTTGTATTTATCCTTCTTAGGCCCTAGAATGAGTTGGTATTGAAAATGAGCGGAATAGGTCGACTTCCACGCCTACCTCCCTGTCTGTCCGTACTGTTTTCTTGTAAACTCGATTGCAGAAGCTAGAAGAAAGCTAGGGATCTTAAATTTTGGATTTATCCTTTTTAGGCCCTAGAAGGAGTATTGAAAATAAGCGGAATCGGTCGACTGCCACGCCTACCTCCCGTATAAGTGAAAATCGTGTTTTTACCGAAATTTTAAGATTTCATCAAAATAGTATGTAATTTTGTATAGTGGGGTTTTCGGGGTCGCTGATTTCGAATTTGATGTCGCATTTTCAAAATTCAAGATGGTGGCCCAGTAGGTGTAGGGTATATATAAGTCGGCTTGCCCGACTGAAACTTACTCACTTGTTATTCATTGATTCCTCCACTGCATTCTTGCAAGTGCTGCTGTTTAAGCATTAAACATGTACTGCTGCTTATCGTGCTTCGTTGGACCATAAAATTTACAACTACAGTGTATCATGTCACACATAATTATTTACCAACACTGACAATTGTATTGATCCTTGAACGCACTCAAATTACTTTACAATCTTGCTGTTACAAGTAATAAATTGTTTATAGCCTTTGCGGGGATCGTGTCCCTGCTGATAATGTCCTACACCACAACAATACAGTCCACTTATATCTATTTATACTTTTATTACTTTATGTCTGTAGGAACAATTTCTGTTCAAAGATTATGCCTAGTTTTAAGATACTTTGTATCTATATATTTAAGTGTTTGTTAAAAATAAAGTCAGTACTTATCGAGTATCTCATACAAGTGGTGTGTTCAGCTGCTGTATTGCGAAGGTACATATTTTCGTACAATAAAACGCCAACTCGCGATTTTATTGACATTGATTTTAAGAACAGACTGATTGCATTATCCATGATCTCATTTCACTGGGATGTTACGATTAATCCTTCAAAAGGTTATCAATATAATAGCTGGGGTCAAAACTAGAATCAAAAATATGCTTTAAAAAATAACATTTTTTTTAAGCCCCCCCCGAACCGAAATCCTGGTTACGGCCCTGGTTTGGGGATCTCATCGGAAATTGTCGGTATTTGTAAAGCTCGATATATTTGTGCATTTCTTATAAACCATGGGGCTCAAACGATTTGACGCAGAACTTTCGACTGCGTTCTTTGTAGTTTCTCAACATTTGTGGGAGAAGCTGTTCCCCAGAGCTCAATCCCATATGTCCATATGGGTTTAATCACACTTTTGCATAAAAGGATTTTGTGGTGTATATGCATATACTACAGTGTAGCGCACCAGCCCAAAACTGCATTAATAGCATACGTCTGGTCTGAATAGGAGCGCAGCATAATAGTACGTAAACCAACGTTTGTTTGCTTTTGTCACTTTTCCCTTCGTTTGCATTTCTGTCAGCGCGAGGCAGAATGAAATTTGAATCCTGGCTTTGGCAATAAATGCGATCGGCCAATGCCCTTCTGGCAGCGGTAATAATATATTGATCAGAATGTAGAACTGATTTTTGTATTATAGAATTGTAGATGTAAGCATATTTTTTAGGAATTGAATGTAATTGAAAGAAAATTGAAAAGAAATTAAAAGGGTCGCCAGGATAAAAAAGCCATGGCGATACAGAAATAAATCAGAGATAATTTTTGGCTTTAAAACCGAAAACATCTTTCATTTGACTAATTGCGGTGACTTCGCCAAGCATAATTGTCAGCGAAGGACCGCTTTAAACATCCAACCAATAGAGTAGGGGCTACTGACCAAAACAGATTATATTGAAAATATTATAATTTTAAATGTGGTGTTGAGTTTTTATTGCTTCGAGAGGAGCCAATTTAGTTCGAGTTTTTTCAATTTGATTTGTGTAAGTTTGGCTTCGATATGTTTTTTCCAAGTGAGTGTACGATCGAGATGCATACAAAGGTATTTGGTTTCACGACATTACCATTATTACATTACCATTTATTTTAAGGGTTGGGCAAGTATCTTTCCTTAGGGTGAAAGTTAGATGGACGCTCGTTTAAATGTGGTTGTAGGTGTTGTGATGCCATTTTAGGGTCTGAGTGTGAGCACAATATTGCGGTGTCGTTGGCAAATGTTGAGATGAGGGTCTGATCATAAGTGGGCATATCTGTATAGAGTTTACACAGTAGGGGTCCGAGGACGCTGCCTTGGGGTACACAGGCCAGAATATAAAATCTTCGAGAAACGAAACTTTTATGTATAACTACAAATTTTCTATGGGTCAAGTAGTTGTCAAGCAAAATGTGCATACTTGCGGGTAATAGTTTCTGTAGTTTGGATATCAATCCTCTATGCCATACCTTATCAAAGGTTTGGGTGATGTCAAGGAATACTGCTGAGCAGTATGGCTTTTTCTCGAATCTTTTTTTGATCAAGTCAAAAATGCGATGAACCTGTTCAATTGTGCCGTGCTTTTCTCTAAATCCGAATTGGTGATTGGGTATTTCACCTTTAGCGAGTATTTTTCTCAAAAAGTTTTGATAGGGTAGAGAGTAAGCTTATTGGGAGATATGAACTCACGTTTGTAGGATATTTTCCCGGTCTCGGGATCATCGTGATCTGCGGCAGCTTCCAGTCAGTTGGGTAGTGACCTATTCTTAATATAGCCCGGGCCATGCACGGGAAAATGAAACACTAATTTGAAAAATTAAATGTTTACTAAATATATTGTGCATATTTAGATGCAAAAATATTTTCTATGTTTTTATATGTATTTTTTTTATATACAAATTTGTGAAATATGTGAACTTTTATTAAATTTTGTTTGATGATGTAATTGTCGCCTAATGTGTAAAGTTGAACTGTTACATTAAAAAAGAATTAAAAAGGAAAGATTAAAAATAAGAAAAAAATATGAAGCAATGGAATTAAAAAAACAAAAACTACGGCCGGCACCGGGCTTGAACCTATGACTGCCGCAGTTATAGGCCTAAGCTCTAATCAACAGACCACAGCCAGCTATAATATGATTTCAACTAATGGCGATTAGGTGAACTCCATAATCTATATACACATATAAATATCATTTGTGAAATATGTGAACTTTTATTAAATTTTGTAAAGAATAGAAAGAAATTTTGTTTGATGATGTAATTGTCGCCTAATGTGTAAAGTTGAACTGTTACGTTAAAAAATAATTAAAAAAGAAAGATCAAAAAAAAGAAAAAAATATGAAGCAATGGAATTAAAAAAAACAAAAACTAAGTCCGGCGGCGGGCTTGAACCTGCCGCAGTCATAAGCTCTAACCAACAGACCACAGCCAGCTATAAGATAACTTCAACTAATGGCGATTAGGTGAACTCCATAATCTATATATAAATATAAAAATCATTTGTGAAATATGTGAACTTTTATTAAATTTTGTAAAGAATAGAAAGAAATTTTGTTTGATGATGTAATTGTCGCCTAATGTGTAAAGTTGAACTGTTACATTAAAAAAGAATTAAAAAAGAAAGATTAAAAAAAAGAAAAAAAATATGAAGCAATGGAATTAAAAAAACAAAAACTACGACCGGCACCGGGCTTGAACCTATGACAGCTAATGGCGATATAGTTCAGCAAGCTTTATGGTGAATGTTTATATACACACAAAAAGTAACAAATATAGCTTTTTTAACGACGAATCCCAACGGTCCCACTAACCCGCCCAACCGACCGAGGGGCACATCCGCATGACGCACGGATTTGGTGACCGAACAGCCGTAATCCGGATTACGCTGTGTAACCGATCGCGGGTAAACATATTTGGAAATTCGTTTCAGCTACAGATTAAAATCATCAGCTGATAAAACGCATATTAATAAAACGCGAATTAGGTTATGAATGCAAGAGAAAATTCTTCCAAACATAACATAATATAAGATTAACGTGATAATAAACAATAGAATTAAAAGGAAATATTATGGAGCATCAGAATTCATGCGACGAATATGGATTTGATCAAATATAGTTTTTGTCTACTTTACGATATTAGACTTAACAAAAATACAAAGACAAAACAATCCAAACAGTTAATTTACGCGGCAAAGATTACAAATATTAATTTTAGTATTTTATTTTTTTATACGAAATATAAAAAATCAAATACAAATAGAACAGTTAAGTAAACAGTAACGGAACGAATGTGAATTCAGCTAAAAACCTTGTTTTATTTGTATACAATATACAGTAAAAAAACAAAATTCTGCTGAAATATAAATATAAAATACAACAAAAATACAACACTTTCAAAAAATCGACAATGCCGATCTTTGTGGAGTTTGGCAACCCTGTCATTTCGTTAGACCCTAAGCGGTCCAAAAACTCAAAGAGTAACAAAGGCTTAAGTGTGATCAAGTGCATTTAAAATAAAAGTTTTAGTTTTATTAAGTGAATCTGGCAAGTCAAAGACAGAATACAGGCTATTAAAATCGCTACAAATACAACGAAAAGGTTCATTCTGCGCGTAATTAGAGCGGCACATACTTAATATCAAAGGAATGAAAGATCTGGAACGACGGGTTGGGATATTAAAATCAATTTCTTGAAGCAAAAATGTTCAGAGAGCCATTTATCAATTTAATCAAAAATGTTACATTAAGCATCGTTCTTCTATTTTTTAGAGTAGGGATGTCCAAGAGTTTTAAACGATTTTCGTATGGAGGTAGGTTCTGATTCGGATTCCAGCGAAGGTTTCTTAAAGCAAATAATAAAAATTGTTTTTGAACCGATTCAATTCTATCAGAGTGGCAGTTGTATTGTGGATTCCACAAGACTGATGCATATTCCAAAATTGGTCTTACAAGTGATATGTAAAGACTTTTGGTAACGAATGGGTCATTAAATTCTTTTGACCATCTTTTAATGAAACCTAGAACACCCCTCGCCTTATTCACACATAAATCAATATGTAGATGAAAGCGAAGTTTTGGATCCATAGTAACACCCAGGTCCACAAAAGTAAAAACCTTTTCTAGATTACAGTTATTTATATGATACAGCGATGAAAGTTGGTGTCATCTAGCAAATGTCATAAATTTACATTTTTTCAGGTTCAGTTCCATTAAGTTATTATCACACTAGATAGCTATACTGGTCAGATCTGATTGTAACAACTTATGTTGATCTAAGATGTCATAGGATAGAAACAATTTAACGTCATCAGCATACAACAGTACATTCGAATGTTTAATGACAGAAGGAAGGTCATTTATAAAAAGATTAAACAGAATAGGACCTAAGTGACTTCCTTGAGGAACTCCAGAGGTGACATCTATAGTTTTTGATGTTGATGATTCGAATAACACCTGTTGCTTCCAATTTGTCAGATACGATTCTACCCATTTTAAAAGAAGATCAGGGAATCCGTATCTTTTAAGCTTTTCAATCAACAAATAAAGATTAACTTTATCAAAAGCTTTACTAAAATCAGTATATGTGACATCTGTTTGAAGATTCTTTGAAAATCCCTTTATTGTTAATGAAGAAAATTCCAATAAATTTGTAGATGTTGATCTACCTCTCAGAAAACCATGCTGTGAAGGAGATATTAAAGTTGTGACCGAGTGAACCAATTGCTTTGTGACAACTTGTTCAAATAACTTTGGTATTGTGCTAAGTTTAGCAATACCTCTATAGTTAGATACGAATGATTTGGTTCCACTTTTATAAAGAGGAATAATGTATGACTCTTTCCATGAATTCGGAAAATAACCTCTTTTAATAGAGGCATTAAATATATTTGAAAGTGGAATGTATAAATTTTCTGCACAAACTTTCAAAATACAGCTAGGAATATTATCTGGACCAGTACTATATGAATATTTCAACGATTTTAGGTGTTGTAAGACATCATCAGATTCTATAACAGGATTGAGAATGGAATTATAAGTGGGGATGTTATATGGATACGATGTGTTGCCATAAGTATTATCAGAATATGTCGTTTTGAAGAAGTCAGCAAACATATTGGAAATCTCAGTAGGATTGTTGGACTCACGATCATTCCATTTCATTGTAGTTGGAAAACCAGTGTTTTTCCTTTTTGAATTTACAAAGTTATAAAAAGTTTTAGAATCGTATTTGATTTTGGATTTCAAATCGTTCAAATATTCATCATAGCATTTTTTATTAAGTACTTGATATTTATGTCTCAGAAGCGAATATTTTGAATAATCTTGAAGGTTTAAAGTTCTTTTATATGTTTTACATTCGAATTCTTTTTAATGTTCTTTGGAACACATATCTCGAAGTTTTTGCTGAGCGTACAATTGAAAATTGATACACAGTCGTCCACATCTTCAAAGTTCATGTCCCAACTAGTTTCAGATAAGAGTTGGTTCATTTTAACAAAATTTCTATTCTTGAAGCAAAAAAATGACTTCAACGGTGTAGAAACTGGTTCTAAGTTGTTTTGAACAAATTCGAAAGATAATTCAAGTGTTGGGTGATGGTTATCTTCTGGACATGCAAAAGCATCACAGCGTTGCACTGAAAACTTCGAAGAGTCATCAACATAAATTAAATCCAAAATTCTACTATTCTTATTTTCAATCCCGTTTACTTGTTGTAAACTCATATCTGAAAATGAATCCAGAAAGTCGTTTAAACAGTCACGAGAAGAATACGGAAGAAACTGGTTTGAATCGCCACAAAAATTCCAAGATATATTCTGTAAATTAAAGTCTCCAAAAACAACAATGTAATCGGCAGGTTTAACATTTGAGTAAACCAATGATATAAGCGACACATGTCTTAGATAAACGGTAATATCGGAATTCGGTGGGATATACGAGCAAGTAACGAAAATATCGATACTAAAAACTCGAATTCGTACACAAATAAATTCCAAGTCAGAGACATCTGAAAGTATGACTTCCTCAGATGAAAAAAGGTTTTTTACTGCAATGAGGACTCCACCACCAGTCCTGCATTTACGATCCCTCCGAAAAATTTGATACCCAGCACACAGAATTTCTGAATCAAAAATATTTGGTTTAAGCCAAGTTTCGGTAAATACCAAGATTTGTGTAAGTTTGGCTTCGATATGTTTTTTCCAAGTGAGTGTACGATCGAGATGCATACAAAGGTATTTGGTTTCACGACACTGTGGTATTACATTACCATTTATTTTAAGGGTTGGGCAAGTATCTTTCCTTAGGGTGAAAGTTAGATGGACGCTCTTAGACTCATTGACTCATTGCAGTGCGTTTAAATGTGGTTGTAGGTGTTGTGATGCCATTTTAGGGTCTGAGTGTGAGCACAATATTGCGGTGTCGTTGGCAAATGTTGAGATGAGGGTCTGATCATAAGTGGGCATATCTGTATAGAGTTTACACAGTAGGGGTCCGAGGACGCTGCCTTGGGGTACACAGGCCAGAATATAAAATCTTCGAGAAACGAAACTTTTATGTATAACTACAAATTTTCTATGGGTCAAGTAGTTGTCAAGCAAAATGTGCATACTTGCGGGTAATAGTTTCTGTAGTTTGGATATCAATCCTCTATGCCATACCTTATCAAAGGTTTGGGTGATGTCAAGGAATACTGCTGAGCAGTATGGCTTTTTCTCGAATCTTTTTTTGATCAAGTCAAAAATGCGATGAACCTGTTCAATTGTGCCGTGCTTTTCTCTAAATCCGAATTGGTGATTGGGTATTTCACCTTTAGCGAGTATTTTTCTCAAAAAGTTTTGATAGGGTAGAGAGTAAGCTTATTGGGAGATATGAACTCACGTTTGTAGGATATTTTCCCGGTCTCGGGATCATCGTGATCTGCGGCAGCTTCCAGTCAGTTGGGTAGTGACCTATTCTTAATATAGCCCGGGCCATGCACGGGAAAATGAAACACTAATTTGAAAAATTTACTAAATATATTGTGCATATTTAGATGCAAAAATATTTTCTATGTTTTTGTATGTATTTTTTTTTATATACAAATTTGTGAAATATGTGAACTTTTATTAAATTTTGTTTGATGATGTAATTGTCGCCTAATGTGTAAAGTTGAACTGTTACATTAAAAAAGAATTAAAAAGGAAAGATTAAAAATAAGAAAAAAATATGAAGCAATGGAATTAAAAAAACAAAAACTACGGCCGGCACCGGGCTTGAACCTATGACTGCCGCAGTTATAGGCCTAAGCTCTAATCAACAGACCACAGCCAGCTATAATATGATTTCAACTAATGGCGATTAGGTGAACTCCATAATCTATATACACATATAAATATCATTTGTGAAATATGTGAACTTTTATTAAATTTTGTAAAGAATAGAAAGAAATTTTGTTTGATGATGTAATTGTCGCCTAATGTGTAAAGTTGAACTGTTACGTTAAAAAATAAATAAAAAAGAAAGATCAAAAAAAAGAAAAAAATATGAAGCAATGGAATTAAAAAAAACAAAAACTAAGTCCGGCGGCGGGCTTGAACCTGCCGCAGTCATAAGCCGAAGCTCTAACCAACAGACCACAGCCGGCTATAAGATAACTTCAACTAATGGCGATTAGGTGAACTCCATAATCTATATATAAATATAAAAATCATTTGTGAAATATGTGAACTTTTATTAAATTTTGTAAAGAATAGAAAGAAATTTTGTTTGAGGATGTAATTGTCGCCTAATGTGTAAAGTTGAACTGTTACATTAAAAAAGAATTAAAAAAGAAAGATTAAAAAAAAGAAAAAAATATGAAGCAATGGAATTAAAAAAACAAAAACTACGACCGGCACCGGGCTTGAACCTATGACAGCTAATGGCGATATAGTTCAGCAAGCTTTATGGTGAATGTGTATATACACACAAAAAGTAACAAATATAGCTTTTTTAGCGACGAATCCCAACGGTCCCACTAACCCGCCCAACCGACCGAGGGGCACATCCGCATGACGCACGGATTTGGTGACCGAACAGCCGTAATCCGGATTACGCTGTGTAACCGATCGCGGGTAAACATATTTGGAAATTCGTTTCAGCTACAGATTAAAATCATCAGCTGATAAAACGCATATTAATAAAACGTGAATTAGGTTATGAATGCAAGAGAGAATTCTTCCAAACATAACATAATATAAGATTAACGTGATAATAAACAATAGAATTAAAAGAAAATATTATGAAGCATCAGAATTTATGCGACGAATATGAATTTGATCAAATATAATTTTTGCCTACTTTACGATATTAGACTTAACAAAAATACAAAGACAAAACAATCCAAACAGTTAATTTACGCGACAAAGATTACAAATATTAATTTTAGTATTTTGTTTTTTTATACGAAATATAAAAAATCAAATACAAATAGAACAGTTAAGTAAACAGTAACGGTACGAATGTGAATTCAACTAAAAATTTTGTTTTATTTGTATACAATATACAGTAAAAAACAAAATTCTGCTGAAATATAAATATAAAATACAACAAAAATACAACACTTTCAAAAAATCGACAATGCCGATCTTTGTGGAGTTTGGCAATCCTGTCATTTCGTTAGAACCTAAGCGGTCCAAAAACTCAAAGAGCAACAAAGGCTTAAGTGTGATCAAGTGCATTTAAAATACAAGTTTTAGTTTTATTAAGTGAATCTGACAGGTCAAAGACAGAATACAGGCTATTAAAATCGCTACAAATACAACGAAAAGGTTAATTCTGCGCGTAATTAGAGCGGCACATACTTAATATCAAAGGAATGAAAGATCTGGAACGACGGGTTGGGATATTAAAATCAATTTCTTGAAGCAAAAATGTTCAGAGAGCCATTTATCAATTTAATCAAAAATGTTACATTAAGCATCGCTCTTCTATTTTTTAGAGTAGGGATGTCCAAGAGTTTTAAACGATTTTCGTATGGAGGTAGGTTCTGATTCGGATTCCAGCGAAGGTTTCTTAAAGCAAATAATAAAAATTGTTTTTGAACCGATTCAATTCTATCAGAGTGGCAGTTGTATTGTGGATTCCACAAGACTGATGCATATTCCAAAATTGGTCTTACAAGTGATATGTAAAGACTTTTGGTAACGAATGGGTCATTAAATTCTTTTGACCATCTTTTAATGAAACCTAGAACACCCCTCGCCTTATTCACACATAAATCAATATGTAGATGAAAGCGAAGTTTTGGATCCATAGTAACACCCAGGTCCACAAAAGTAAAAACCTTTTCTAGATTACAGTTATTTATATGATACAGCGATGAAAGTTGGTGTCATCTAGCAAATGTCATAAATTTACATTTTTTCAGGTTCAGTTCCATTAAGTTATTATCACACTAGATAGCTATACTGGTCAGATCTGATTGTAACAACTTATGTTGATCTAAGATGTCATAGGATAGAAACAATTTAACGTCATCAGCATACAACAGTACATTCGAATGTTTAATGACAGAAGGAAGGTCATTTATAAAAAGATTAAACAGAATAGGACCTAAGTGACTTCCTTGAGGAACTCCAGAGGTGACATCTATAGTTTTTGATGTTGATGATTCGAATAACACCTGTTGCTTCCAATTTGTCAGATACGATTCTACCCATTTTAAAAGAAGATCAGGGAATCCGTATCTTTTAAGCTTTTCAATCAACAAATAAAGATTAACTTTATCAAAAGCTTTACTAAAATCAGTATATATGACATCTGTTTGAAGATTCTTTGAAAATCCCTTTATTGTTAATGAAGAAAATTCCAATAAATTTGTAGATGTTGATCTACCTCTCAGAAAACCATGCTGTGAAGGAGATATTAAAGTTGTGACCGAGTGAACCAATTGCTTTGTGACAACTTGTTCAAATAACTTTGGTATTGTGCTAAGTTTAGCAATACCTCTATAGTTAGATACGAATGATTTGATTCCACTTTTATAAAGAGGAATAATGTATGACTCTTTCCATGAATTCGGAAAATAACCTCTTTTAATAGAGGCATTAAATATATTTGAAAGTGGAATGTATAAATTTTCTGCACAAACTTTCAAAATACAGCTAGGAATATTATCTGGACCAGTACTATATGAATATTTCAACGATTTTAGTTGTTGTAAGACATCATCAGATTCTATAACAGGATTGAGAATGGAATTATAAGTGGGGATGTTATATGGATACGATGTGTTGCCATAAGTATTATCAGAATATGTCGTTTTGAAGAAGTCAGCAAACATATTGGAAATCTCAGTAGGATTGTTGGACTCACGATCATTCCATTTCATTGTAGTTGGAAAACCAGTGTTTTTCCTTTTTGAATTTACAAAGTTATAAAAAGTTTTAGAATCGTATTTGATTTTGGATTTCAAATCGTTCAAATATTCATCATAGCATTTTTTATTAAGTACTTGATATTTATGTCTCAGAAGCGAATATTTTGAATAATCTTGAAGGTTTAAAGTTCTTTTATATGTTTTACATTCGAATTCTTTTTAATGTTCTTTGGAACACATATCTCGAAGTTTTTGCTGAGCGTACAATTGAAAATTGATACACAGTCGTCCACATCTTCAAAGTTCATGTCCCAACTAGTTTCAGATAAGAGTTGGTTCATTTTAACAAAATTTCTATTCTTGAAGCAAAAAAATGACTTCAACGGTGTAGAAACTGGTTCTAAGTTGTTTTGAACAAATTCGAAAGATAATTCAAGTGTTGGGTGATGGTTATCTTCTGGACATGCAAAAGCATCACAGCGTTGCACTGAAAACTTCGAAGAGTCATCAACATAAATTAAATCCAAAATTCTACTATTCTTATTTTCAATCCCGTTTACTTGTTGTAAACTCATATCTGAAAATGAATCCAGAAAGTCGTTTAAACAGTCACGAGAAGAATACGGAAGAAACTGGTTTGAATCGCCACAAAAATTCCAAGATATATTCTGTAAATTAAAGTCTCCAAAAACAACAATGTAATCGGCAGGTTTAACATTTGAGTAAACCAATGATATAAGCGACACATGTCTTAGATAAACGGTAATATCGGAATTCGGTGGGATATACGAGCAAGTAACGAAAATATCGATACTAAAAACTCGAATTCGTACACAAATAAATTCCAAGTCAGAGACATCTGAAAGTATGACTTCCTCAGATGAAAAAAGGTTTTTTACTGCAATGAGGACTCCACCACCAGTCCTGCATTTACGATCCCTCCGAAAAATTTGATACCCAGCACACAGAATTTCTGAATCAAAAATATTTGGTTTAAGCCAAGTTTCGGTAAATACCAAGATTTGTGTAAGTTTGGCTTCGATATGTTTTTTCCAAGTGAGTGTACGATCGAGATGCATACAAAGGTATTTGGTTTCACGACACTGGTATTACATTACCATTTATTTTAAGGGTTGGGCAAGTATCTTTCCTTAGGGTGAAAGTTAGATGGACGCTCTTAGACTCATTGACTTTAATTCTCCACTGAGATAACCAGTTTTGCAGTGCGTTTAAATGTGGTTGTAGGTGTTGTGATGCCATTTTAGGGTCTGAGTGTGAGCACAATATTGCGGTGTCGTTGGCAAATGTTGAGATGAGGGTCTGATCATAAGTGGGCATATCTGTATAGAGTTTACACAGTAGGGGTCCGAGGACGCTGCCTTGGGGTACACAGGCCAGAATATAAAATCTTCGAGAAACGAAACTTTTATGTATAACTACAAATTTTCTATGGGTCAAGTAGTTGTCAAGCAAAATGTGCATACTTGCGGGTAATAGTTTCTGTAGTTTGGATATCAATCCTCTATGCCATACCTTATCAAAGGTTTGGGTGATGTCAAGGAATACTGCTGAGCAGTATGGCTTTTTCTCGAATCTTTTTTTGATCAAGTCAAAAATGCGATGAACCTGTTCAATTGTGCCGTGCTTTTCTCTAAATCCGAATTGGTGATTGGGTATTTCACCTTTGGCGAGTATTTTTCTCAAAAAGTTTTGATAGGGTAGAGAGTAAGCTTATTGGGAGATATGAACTCACGTTTGTAGGATATTTTCCCGGTCTCGGGATCATCGTGATCTGCGGCAGCTTCCAGTCAGTTGGGTAGTGACCTATTCTTAATATAGCCCGGACCATGCACGGGAAAATGAAACACTAATTTGAAAAATTAAATGTTTACTAAATATATTGTGCATATTTAGATGCAAAAATATTTTCTATGTTTTTATATGTATTTTTTTTTGTATACAAATTTGTGAAATATGTGAACTTTTATTAAATTTTGTTTGATGATGTAATTGTCGCCTAATGTGTAAAGTTGAACTGTTACATTAAAAAAGAATTAAAAAGGAAAAAAAATAAGAAAAAAATATGAAGCAATGGAATTTAAAAAACAAAAACTACGGCCGGCACCGGGCTTGAACCTATGACTGCCGCAGTTATAGGCCTAAGCTCTAACCAACAGACCACAGCCAGCTATAATATGATTTCAACTAATGGCGATTAGGTGAACTCCATAATCTATATACACATATAAATATCATTTGTGAAATATGTGAACTTTTATTAAATTTTGTAAAGAATAGAAAGAAATTTTGTTTGATGATGTAATTGTCGCCTAATGTGTAAAGTTGAACTGTTACGTTAAAAAATAATTAAAAAAGAAAGATTAAAAAAAAGAAAAAAATATGAAGCAATGGAATTAAAAAAACAAAAACTACGACCGGCACCGGGCTTGAACCTATGACAGCTAATGGCGATATAGTTCAGCAAGCTTTATGGTGAATGTGTATATACACACAAAAAGTAACAAATATAGCTTTTTTAACGACGAATCCCAACGGTCCCACTAACCCGCCCAACCGACCGAGGGGCACATCCGCATGACGCACGGATTTGGTGACCGAACAGCCGTAATCCGGATTACGCTGTGTAACCGATCGCGGGTAAACATATTTGGAAATTCGTTTCAGCTACAGATTAAAATCATCAGCTGATAAAACGCATATTAATAAAACGTGAATTAGGTTATGAATGCAAGAGAGAATTCTTCCAAACATAACATAATATAAGATTAACGTGATAATAAACAATAGAATTAAAAGAAAATATTATGAAGCATCAGAATTCATGCGACGAATATGAATTTGATCAAATATAATTTTTGCCTACTTTACGATATTAGACTTAACAAAAATACAAAGACAAAACAATCCAAACAGTTAATTTACGCGACAAAGATTACAAATATTAATTTTAGTATTTTGTTTTTTTATACGAAATATAAAAAATCAAATACAAATAGAACAGTTAAGTAAACAGTAACGGAACGAATGTGAATTCAACTAAAAATTTTGTTTTATTTGTATACAATATACAGTAAAAAACAAAATTCTGCTGAAATATAAATATAAAATACAACAAAAATACAACACTTTCAAAAAATCGACAATGCCGATCTTTGTGGAGTTTGGCAATCCTGTCATTTCGTTAGAACCTAAGCGGTCCAAAAACTCAACATTTTAATATAAATATCGTTCAACTTTGTATTTAGCCCTCGAACATTTTGGTACAGAAGACAAACAACATTATTCGGGATTTTATTTAGTTTTTTTGATTAGAATTTAATTTTCTTTGAGGAAGTTGAACTGGATTTACTAGATTTGATTTTTCTTTATAAACAAATTCACGAACTAAAGTTTTATCTGGCCAAAAATTTTTATTAACAATCTCATCCAACAATTCTGCAGGAACAGATAATTTGAAAGATGAAATGTTTCTAGCGTATGAAAAGTTGAATTTAAAAGCATTTATATTATTACCGGTTTTATTGAGTTTAGAATCAATATAAAATATAATATCTTCAGTTAATGTGTCTGGTGCAAATCTGGACACGAAAATAGATTTTGTAGGTTGCACAACAACAAGCCTTTTTGGGGTTCTCGTTTCTTGTACTTCCCGCAAACAATCCTTTGGAGAAATAATATTTATGGAAGGACAAACATTTTTATCAATATTTGAGATTCCGTTCATATTTTTCTCAGGAGCGTCATCTACCCTCGTTTCCAAAACCGCAGGATCAGGAGAATAAAATGTAACTGGTGAAGCAAACATATCGGAAAAGGATGGAGTTGTCGGAGTTGAAATTGGCTTTGGGGTAGGTGGTAAAAGCCCAACAGAAGTATTTTGTTTCGGAGCTGTTTCATCCAAACATTTATACTTCTGAAAGTTAATTTCGTACTCCTTCAGTTTAGACTGGGCAGCTGCTAAGTCCTTTGATACATCATTAAATCCCTTTCGGGCTTGACGTACCAATTTACAGATGTCCAGCTCTTTATCGCGGCAATCTTCGCAGGACCAACGAAGACCTTTTTTACCCTCGATCAGATCGACTACTCTACCAGTAAGGGATGCACATTTGACGTGATAGAAGATATCACATAGCCAACAAGAGACCATGCGTTCATTATCGACTTTAATGGCACACTTACGGAAAGAGCAAGTCATATTTAAATGCAAAATTTATAAAAAATAAAATACAAAAAGTGTAAAAAAGTGTAAATTGTAACGAGACAAAATGTTGACTGGGAAAAGGCACTTTCAAATTATATTAAAACAAGTGCCTGAAAGTATGCTCTGAAAATATTATCAGTCTGAGAATGTGGAATCTATATAAAGCTGGTGACACAAGAAATGTCAAAGTGGACAGTATAAGCAAAAACAAAAAAAATTTGCAATTTTTGTTGTTGTGATACTTAGCTGACAGGAATTCACGGAAATATAGCACAAAACTTTGTTATTTGCACAAAACTTATTGCACTTAGCCAGAATTTAATTTATTTAATTTATTTAAAAGGTTTTCAAAATAATTAACACGGTATAACTATTTAAAAATATTTATTCAAATCGCAGCAAAAATTCACTTATGAACAAGTTGAACAGGGTTGCCAAACTTGATTTACCATTGCCACCTTTAAGGAAATAATACTGACAAAGGCTAGCGTTGCCACCTAACAATATTTTCACCTGTTACGGCTAAACATTATTTCCGATTGTCGATTATTTTTATTGCAAAGCGATTTAATCATTGGATTTTTTCAATTTTTTTTTTTCGTATTATGTATTTTGATGTACTAAAACCGAATCTGAATTTTTTTCGTACCAAAAATCTGTTTTCCGAGATATACATTTTTTAAAGTTTTGATTTTCCCTTTTACAATTTCTTGAGTGACTCCTAAGAAAGGTGTTCATTTTGTAGTATTTTTTTCAGGAATTTTTATTTACATTTTTTAATTGTTTTTATGAAATTTCTCACCTCAAACAAATATTTTTTATTAATGTTGTACTGGGAATATATGCAAATATGAAATGCATTGTAATATGAAAATCTAATACACCACCGTAATAGGTGAAAATAGTGTTAGGTGGCAACGGTAGTCTTGTGGCAGTATTATTTTCTTAAAGGTGGACGTTTTAGGTCGAAGCTATTTTTGTTTATATGTGAAATGATTTTTTGTATGAAAGCGTTCTGCATACAGCTTGCTGAAGTTAATCGATATTAGCTACTGGTATTGTATAAGTCAAAGTGGCTTTGGTGAGTAAGCGTTTCGTTGGCTTCTTCATCTTACTTATAAAAAAATATATGTGTGAATATATTGTAAGTGACTCTGGTTCCTTCTCACGACCGTAGCGTCATGTGGACAAACCTCCAGAAGGTCTAACATTTAAAAAAAAAAGTTAACAACTTAAAAAAATTTTTTAAGGGAAGTTGTAAATTTTGAATCGGTCAGCGTTAGGGACAGACAGATAGACATATAGACAGATAGACAGATAGACAGATAGACAGATAGACAGATAGACAGATAGACAGATAGACAGATAGACAGATAGGCAGATAGACAGATAGACAGATAGACAGATAGACAGATAGACAGATAGACAGATAGACAGATAGACAGATAGACAGATAGACAGATAGACAGATAGACAGATAGACAGATAGACAGATAGACAGATAGACAGATAGACAGATAGACAGATAGACAGATAGACAGATAGACAGATAGACAGATAGACAGATAGACAGATAGACAGATAGACAGATAGACAGATAGACAGATAGACAGATAGACAGATAGACAGATAGACAGATAGACAGATAGACAGATAGACAGATAGACAGATAGACAGATAGACAGATAGACAGATAGACAGATAGACAGATAGACAGATAGACAGATAGACAGATAGACAGATAGACAGATAGACAGATAGACAGATAGACAGATAGACAGATAGACAGATAGACAGATAGACAGATAGACAGATAGACAGATAGACAGATAGACAGATAGACAGATAGACAGATAGACAGATAGACAGATAGACAGATAGACAGATGGACAGATAGACAGATAGACAGATAGACAGATAGACAGATAGACAGATAGACAGATAGACAGATAGACAGATAGACAGATAGACAGATAGACAGATAGACAGATAGACAGATAGACAGATAGACAGATAGACAGATAGACAGATAGACAGATAGACAGATAGACAGATAGACAGATAGACAGATAGACAGATAGACAGATAGACAGATAGACAGATAGACAGATAGACAGATAGACAGATAGACAGATAGACAGATAGACAGATAGACAGATAGACAGATAGACAGATAGACAGATAGACAGATAGACAGATAGACAGATAGACAGATAGACAGATAGACAGACAGAAAGACAGACAGACCGGGACAAATATAAATATTAATATATGTGTAATAAGTGAGTAACAGCAATTGATGGGCGGTCTTTCGCCATTTTAGCCGTTATTAAGTCATGACCTGGAGTTTTGTTTGGGTTAAACTTGGCAATATCAACAATAAGTGCATTTCTTCTGATGAGTAGTGGGTTAAAATTTGACCTGGTTGCGAGCTGTGGTAACGGGTATTTTGCAGTTGGGAGGTTTGTAGTAAATATACCCAGTAGTAAATTTCGCAAGGCCTCTCCGCTAGAGGCATGCCTGCACTCCTGTTGTGGGAATAAATTGCACATTCCATCCTCGCTTCTAGTGGAAGCATGACAGTATGCCTGCGCTAGAGGGGAGATGGGGTGGTGTCAATGGATTTTCTACGCAATGTGCGTAAATATTTAGAAGATATTTTATGTTTTTCAAACGTGAGTTCGGACTCTGATTTTGGAAATTTTTTTCCGATTTTTTTTTTTATTATTTTTAAAAATTAGCTCTTGTTTTTAAGTTGTAGTAAAAATCGTGAAAACTGAGCTTCTTTCCAGCGATAGAAGGGAGAGGGGATGGTGTCAATGGATTTGCTTCGCAATATTTTATGTTTTTTGGATCGTTGGTTCAAATCCTGATTATGGCAATATTTTTTTTCCTTTTTTTAAATTTTTTAATACATTTTTGTGTTCTGATTTTAGATCTGTTAACGGTTTGCCGTTATCAGCTCTTGTTTTAAAGTTGTAGTAAAAATTGTGAAAACGCTTTGAGAAGATGCAATTTTTGAACAAAATATTTGATTAGTATTATATTTTTTAAGTTTTTTTAAAGGAATACAATATTGTGGAACATTTGTCGTATCTCTTTTAGATTATGAAATAAAATAAAAAATACCTGCACTCAAAAATGTGGATTTTTTCCAAATTCAAATATGTGGATTTTTTCCAAATTCAAATATTTTTAGAAAAATTCAATTAATCAATCTAATTAAAATAGCTGAAATCCAGATTGATTCAAAGAAAATCTGTTGAACTTTCTAAAACATTCAAATTTCCAACAATAGGAATATGATTTATTTTATTTTGCAAAATTTTTTTATTTTTCTGTACAGACATTTTAGAATTCATTTTTGGAGGCTTGAAAGAATTTTTGTAGATGCCGAAGGTTTTTTAATGCAAACCCAATAACTTTACATACACATTTATACCAAAATACCCAAAATTTGTTTCTGGAATTTAGATAATTTTTTCTTTATTTTTATTTTGCAATATGTTTAGAAGAGTTCATAAAATTCACTACATTCTGCATCAGCCTCCCAAAAGAAATTTCAATAATTTCGTTTGCTAAAAAAATTTTTTCATTATAGAACATTTGAAATTTAATCCGTTCAAAAGTAGTGGTACTAAAACCGAAAAACCGTTAACTACCATGAAATCAGCGCATCAATAAATCAGTTATCAAATCACAAACACCAAAAAGTGTATTGTAATAAAAATTTTTTTAAATAATTAGTAAATAATTATTAGTTACTACATCCTTTTATAGAGGAGGAGAAATCAAATTGAACTAACTCTAAACATACAATTTGCTATGTAACCGCATTAATGAGTCGATGATGTGTATGATTTTTTTAATTCGAATTATTACTATAAATTTCTGCAATTTGTATAAAAAAAACTCAAAGATACAAAAAATTAAATTAGACAGATAGACAGATAGACAGATAGACAGATAGACAGATAGACAGATAGACAGATAGACAGATAGACAGATAGACAGATAGACAGATAGACAGATAGACAGATAGACAGACAGAAAGACAGACAGACCGGGACAAATATAAATATTAATATATGTGTAATAAGTGAGTAACAGCAATTGATGGGCGGTCTTTCGCCATTTTAGCCGTTATTAAGTCATGACCTGGAGTTTTGTTTGGGTTAAACTTGGCAATATCAACAATAAGTGCATTTCTTCTGATGAGTAGTGGGTTAAAATTTGACCTGGTTGCGAGCTGTGGTAACGGGTATTTTGCAGTTGGGAGGTTTGTAGTAAATATACCCAGTAGTAAATTTCGCAAGGCCTCTCCGCTAGAGGCATGCCTGCACTCCTGTTGTGGGAATAAATTGCACATTCCATCCTCGCTTCTAGTGGAAGCATGACAGTATGCCTGCGCTAGAGGGGAGATGGGGTGGTGTCAATGGATTTTCTACGCAATGTGCGTAAATATTTAGAAGATATTTTATGTTTTTCAAACGTGAGTTCGGACTCTGATTTTGGAAATTTTTTTCCGATTTTTTTTTTTATTATTTTTAAAAATTAGCTCTTGTTTTTAAGTTGTAGTAAAAATCGTGAAAACTGAGCTTCTTTCCAGCGATAGAAGGGAGAGGGGATGGTGTCAATGGATTTGCTTCGCAATATTTTATGTTTTTTGGATCGTTGGTTCAAATCCTGATTATGGCAATATTTTTTTTCCTTTTTTTAAATTTTTTAATACATTTTTGTGTTCTGATTTTAGATCTGTTAACGGTTTGCCGTTATCAGCTCTTGTTTTAAAGTTGTAGTAAAAATTGTGAAAACGCTTTGAGAAGATTCAATTTTTGAACAAAATATTTGATTAGTATTATATTTTTTAAGTTTTTTTAAAGGAATACAATATTGTGGAACATTTGTCGTATCTCTTTTAGATTATGAAATAAAATAAAAAATACCTGCACTCAAAAATGTGGATTTTTTCCAAATTCAAATATGTGGATTTTTTCCAAATTCAAATATTTTTAGAAAAATTCAATTAATCAATCTAATTAAAATAGCTGAAATCCAGATTGATTCAAAGAAAATCTGTTGAACTTTCTAAAACATTCAAATTTCCAACAATAGGAATATGATTTATTTTATTTTGCAAAATTTTTTTATTTTTCTGTACAGACATTTTAGAATTCATTTTTGGAGGCTTGAAAGAATTTTTGTAGATGCCGAAGGTTTTTTAATGCAAACCCAATAACTTTACATACACATTTATACCAAAATACCCAAAATTTGTTTCTGGAATTTAGATAATTTTTTCTTTATTTTTATTTTGCAATATGTTTAGAAGAGTTCATAAAATTCACTACATTCTGCATCAGCCTCCCAAAAGAAATTTCAATAATTTCGTTTGCTAAAAAAATTTTTTCATTATAGAACATTTGAAATTTAATCCGTTCAAAAGTAGTGGTACTAAAACCGAAAAACCGTTAACTACCATGAAATCAGCGCATCAATAAATCAGTTATCAAATCACAAACACCAAAAAGTGTATTGTAATAAAAATTTTTTTAAATAATTAGTAAATAATTATTAGTTACTACATCCTTTTATAGAGGAGGAGAAATCAAATTGAACTAACTCTAAACATACAATTTGCTATGTAACCGCATTAATGAGTCGATGATGTGTATGATTTTTTTAATTCGAATTATTACTATAAATTTCTGCAATTTGTATAAAAAAAACTCAAAGATACAAAAAATTAAATTAGACAGATAGACAGATAGACAGATAGACAGATAGACAGATAGACAGATAGACAGACAGAAAGACAGACAGACCGGGACAAATATAAATATTAATATATGTGTAATAAGTGAGTAACAGCAATTGATGGGCGGTCTTTCGCCATTTTAGCCGTTATTAAGTCATGACCTGGAGTTTTGTTTGGGTTAAACTTGGCAATATCAACAATAAGTGCATTTCTTCTGATGAGTAGTGGGTTAAAATTTGACCTGGTTGCGAGCTGTGGTAACGGGTATTTTGCAGTTGGGAGGTTTGTAGTAAATATACCCAGTAGTAAATTTCGCAAGGCCTCTCCGCTAGAGGCATGCCTGCACTCCTGTTGTGGGAATAAATTGCACATTCCATCCTCGCTTCTAGTGGAAGCATGACAGTATGCCTGCGCTAGAGGGGAGATGGGGTGGTGTCAATGGATTTTCTACGCAATGTGCGTAAATATTTAGAAGATATTTTATGTTTTTCAAACGTGAGTTCGGATTCTGATTTTGGAAATTTTTTTCCGATTTTTTTTTTTTTATTATTTTTAAAAATTAGCTCTTGTTTTTAAGTTGTAGTAAAAATCGTGAAAACTGAGCTTCTTTCCAGCGATAGAAGGGAGAGGGGATGGTGTCAATGGATTTGCTTCGCAATATTTTATGTTTTTTGGATCGTTGGTTCAAATCCTGATTATGGCAATATTTTTTTTCCTTTTTTTAAATTTTTTAATACATTTTTGTACTCTGATTTTAGATCTGTTAACGGTTTGCCGTTATCAGCTCTTGTTTTAAAATTGTAGTAAAAATTGTGAAAACGCTTTGAGAAGATGCAATTTTTGAACAAAATATTTGATTAGTATTATATTTTTTAAGTTTATTTAAAGGAATACAATATTGTGGAACATTTGTCGTATCTCTTTTAGATTATGAAATAAAATAAAAAATACCTGCACTCAAAAATGTGGATTTTTTCCAAATTCAAATATGTGGATTTTTTCCAAATTCAAATATTTTTAGAAATATTCAATTAATCAATCTAATTAAAATAGCTGAAATCCAGATTGATTTAAAGAAAATCTGTTGAACTTTCTAAAACATTCAAATTTCCAACAATAGGAATATGATTTATTTTATTTTGCAAAATTTTTTTATTTTTCTGTACAGACATTTTAGAATTCGTTTTTGGAGGCTTGAAAGAATTTTTGTGGATGCCGAAGGCAAACCCAATAACTTTACATACACATTTATACCAAAATACCCAAAATTTGTTTCTGGAATTTAGATAATTTTTTCTTTATTTTTATTTTGCAATATGTTTAGAAGAGTTCATAAAATTCACTACATTCTGCATCAGCCTCCCAAAAAAAATTTCAATAATTTCGTTTGCTAAAAAAATTTTTTCATTATAGAACATTTGAAATTTAATCCGTTCAAAAGTAGTGGTACTAAAACCGAAAAACCGTTAACTACCATGAAATCAGCGCATCAATAAATCAGTTATCAAATCACAAACACCAAAAAGTGTATTGTAATAAAAATTTTTTTAAATAATTAGTAAATAATTATTAGTTACTACATCCTTTTATAGAGGAGGAGAAATCAAATTGAACTAACTCTAAACATACAATTTGCTATGTAACCGCATTAATGAGTCGATGATGTGTATGATTTTTTTAATTCGAATTATTACTATAAATTTCTGCAATTTGTATAAAAAAAACTCAAAGATACAAAAAATTAAATTTTTCAATCAAATTTGTGTATGGACTTATGTCCAAACGACATAAAAATCACAAACAGACTAATGGCGGGTCACACTTTTTCCAAATTTACACTAGCAAAAATGAAAGTTATAAATAAGGACAATTGCGCGAATTGCGATTGCACGGAAGACGAATCACACATAATTTTTACATGTAGCAAATACCATCAACAAAGAGCCAAATATAAAACGCTATTGAAATATAACAATGTTATCGATTTCATCAAAACAGAAGGCATCAATCAAGTCCATACGATTTTATCATTTATCAAATCCATACAAATAAAATTATAAAAGAAAGAAAACAACTACACATCTTACTACACAATTCATGTATATTGCAAACAAATACTCGGATAAGTTTTAGACATCACTAACAAACAATCATGTATTCTATAACACAACAGCACTAACGCATAAATTCATTATCTGGTGATGTCTATAAGCCCAATAAATATAATAAAAATATTCTGTGTGGCTCTATACCCAAAGTGGCCAAATATTTCCTCTCACATACCCAAAGTGTGGGAGACCTCTTTGCGCATTTAGAGTAACTTTAAAATTAAAAAAAAAAAAAAAGATCTAATATACGCAGTTAAATCATAGTAAAATAATGCCATCAGTAGACGAACGTGCTAAAAGGCCGCACACGCCTTGTCAGTAGCCAAATGTCCCCGGTTCAATTCTCAGCTCGGCCGAAACGCAAGTAAGTAAATAAAAATTTATATGAACTAAATAGTTCGAAAATATAATATCAGAATCAGAAAATATAACATATATAAATATAACAAAAATATAAATTTAATTTAAAAAGGAAAATTCTAAAAATAGATGTTCGCAATATATTTTTTGGACGATTTTTAACTCAGTCAATCAAAGGCGAATATAGCGTCAGGAAGAGGAAATAGAGGGAAATTAAAAAGACACCATCCAACTCCGCTTCTACGACCATGCCTGCCAGCAGGAATACGCATAGAAGCGACAGACGTAGGCCTGCTTATTAGTCCCGTTTCATATAAAAACGAAGTAAAGGTTGGAAGCGGGGAGGGAAGGCATCCGAACTCCTAAAGAGGCATACTGGCATGCCTGCAGACACCTTCTTTTGACCACTGGGTATATATATATATCCTCAAATCTGCGGCGAGCTTTTTCATACACTTCCACATGAGCTAGAGAGCTGAAATTCGGAATACTGATAAAACTCCGGTGACAATGCATTCTTTAAATTTTGGGATCCATTAGACGCGTAAGGGGCCGTGGGGGGACTCCAATTGATAAAATTTGGTAAGTGGGTTCTTATTGACAACATGAAATTTTATACCCTTTGGAAAGGGGGGTGTGGGGGGCAAAGGGGAGCGGGATGGAGCCAATTTAAAGTTCTAACTTTCGTATTTTACAAGCTACAAGGCTGAAATTTTTTTCGTAGGTTCGTATTCAGGGAAAAGAGTAGAAAAGGGGGGAGAAATAAATTTAAAAAAAAAAAAGAGGAAAATAAAAAAAGAGTACAAAACAAGTTTTTTAAAATATAACCCTTTAACTGACTAAAAAGCAGAAAATAAATTTCCTTTAAATTAATTTCAGCAATTTCGATTTTAAATTAAAGGTTTTTGGGTACTTTCCTCCGAATATCATTTCAGATTTTAAATTCGCCAAAAACCCTTAATTTTAAATCGAAATTGCTGAAATTAATTTAAAGGAAATTTATTTTCTGCTTTTTAGTCGGTTAAAGGGTTATATATTAAAAAAATTGTTTTTTACTCTTTTTTTTCAGATACGGTGATCTGATATTTTGTGGCACAAATTCCTTTTTTTGGGTAGCAGTATTGATTTTTGGGGTCGCTGCCAGTGCGTCGTTTGTAAGTAGAAGAGTATAGTTCACACTGCCACATTCAGTTGCTCCTCAGTTTTCAGTGACACATGCAGGGTAATGTGTGAACTTATATATTTTCTGAATTTAAGCCAGTTCGTATGCACACTGGTGAGTTTGTCGGGTGGGTTGACTTCTGAATTTGACGCATATTTTACTGTGATAATAGTCGGTGTGTGGTCACCCGAGAGTTCCACTGAAGACTCAATGGTTAGTTGAGCTCGTTTAAGGGTCTTGATTACTGAAAAATCAATAACATCTGGAGTTTTGCGTCTGTCTGATGGCCAGTATGTTGGCGTGCCTAACGAAACCACATCAAGGCCGAGTTTACTGGTAATATTCCATAGTAGTCTTCCTTTAGGCGAAATCAGGCGAGAGCCCCAATAAGTGTGTTTGGCATTAAAATCTCCAGCTACGAGAAATTTTGGGCCAAGGGTAGCAGAAAATGTCTGAAACTGCAGTTCTGTTATTTTGGAGCGCGTGGACAGTAAATTGCAGATATTGTAAGTCCTTTTACGTATTCATCGAAGCATATGCTGGTGGCTTGCAAATACTCGCGCAAAGCTCCAGTAAAACATAGTGTTTGAGTCTGTACTTTATTAGAATCGCTGATCCGCCTCGTGCTTTACCACCTGGGTGTTTAGTGTCGTACAACTTGTATGCTGGTATTTTAAAAAAGTGTTTTTGGGTCATATGGGTCTCTGAAATTAGCATTACATCTCTGCAGTGTGAGTAAAGGAATTGAATAAGTTCTAATTAATTTTGGCATAAGCCGTTCGCGTTCTAGAATGATATTTTTATCGCATTCGTGGTTTGTTATTTATAAGGGTCTGGATGAACATTGTGGTGTATATGCATATACATACTACAGTGTAGCGCACCAGCCCACAAGAGTATACAAACGAAAAAGTACCGCTAACAGCGAACACTTGAAACTGCATTTCTAGCATACGCTGCTGGCCTGAATAGGAGCGCAGCATAATAGTACGTAAACCAACGTTTGTTTGCTTTTGTCACTTTTCCCTTCGTTTGCATTTCTGTCAGCGCGAGGCAGAATGAAATTTGAATCCTGGCTTTGGCAATAAATGCGATCGGCCAATGCCCTTCTGGCAGCGGTAATAAAATATTGATCAGAATGTAGAAATGATTTTTGTATTATAGAATTGTAGATGTAAGCATATTTTTTAGGAATTGAATGTAATTGAAAGAAAATTGAAAATAAATTGAAAGGGTCGCCAGGGTGATTCAGAAATAGAGCAGAGATTATTTTTGGCTTTCAAACTGAAAACACTCTTTCACTAATTGCGGCGACTTCGCCAAGTATAAACTACAGCGGAGGACCGCTTTAAACATCCAAATATTAGAGTAGGGCCAACGAGACTAAAAACTATATACCTGAAAAATATTATATGGCGATCTTGCCAGTTTCCAACCTTGGAATTGTTCTTTTGACAAACCGAAATTCAAATTGCGCTATGAGAATAAATACAAGCAGAATTTCATGTAACCAAATATATTTCCTCCAAGGAACTGATTTCAAGTATCGACAATGATCGCATACAACTTGAGTCTGCTAAGCATAACTTTTAATTTGATAAATTCGACAACTATCGTCCAAATCTGCACCGGTTGCATGATAAAACCCGTCGTCATCGCCCAAATATTGTGCCTTCTCCAATCCTTCGCTACCGAAAGTCCACCATTGGCATACTTCATGAAATTTCAGAGGCCTATTTAATCAATCTATTTGCGGACACCAATTTGTGCGCCATTCATCCATAGCAATAGACAACAACCAAGCAAACAAAAGACAAAAGGAAGCAGAATGGGAAAGCAACAAAGCAAGCCGTAGCTTCAGGAGACTGTAATAAATAACAACAATTCAGAGACGATGACAGCAACAGCAATCCCGGAGTACGCGATAACGCTGATTATAATAATTATTTTTTTAATAGCAGCTTATAAAATTAATAAGTATTTTAAAACTTACGTGCATAAGAATACCGTTAGTAGGCCTTACGTCACAAACGTATAATTAAATAAAAATTATTTTTCTTTTAAATAAACCACAATGATACAAGTATAAATGGAGAAATTAGTTCAGGAAATAGATAAGATATTAAGTAATCTAAAAAAGAGGTTACAAAGAAGCAACATTGCTGTCAAAAATGGTAGAAATAAATGAAATAAAAAATCAATTCGATCAAGGTACATCAAGTATATATTCAAAAATGTCTGCATTTAATATGGAAACTGCCATAAAGGCGATCCCTTTGTTTGATGGCAACAAGAAAGAGCTTGAGGCATTTTTAAAAATTGTTGAAATAATTTTTTTTTTTTTTTAAATAATAATTTTGTTCAATTGAATCACCTAATAATAACTTAGGTCTAACAATGATTTTTCAAAAATTGAGAAATTCAGCTTATTATTATAATATTCAGATTAAAACTATTTGCCCTATATCCATTGATTTAGGCAATGTGGAGTTATCGTAACTAATATATGGGGAATATATTAGTTTCGTTTGAGACGTGAGGGATTCAGAGGTCTCAGTAAATTTCTAGCTAGAATGTTTGGGTGAAACATAAGCTTCTGCTTGTACTTCGAGGTAAGTTTCGGAATTTCGTCTGTAGGTATATTCAGGTCTCTGTGGATGTTAGTATTTTGTTAGGGGGGGCTCTGGCAATTTGTCTCAGGATTTAAGATTGGACTCTCTGGAGTTTTTCCACGTTCGAGGGAGAGGCAGTGCCCCAGAGTTCAATTCCATATGTCCATATGGGTTTTATTATACTTTTGTATATTTGGACTTTGTATGTGAGATTTAGCTTTGATGCCCTTGAGATTAGCCAATTCAGTTCCAATTGCTTTAATTTGATCTGAGTGATTTTGGATTCAATATGTTTATGCCATGTGAGTCGGCGATCGAGATGCATTCCAAGACACTTGGTTTCGGAACTTTCAGGGACGACTTGGCCGTTTATCTTCAACACGTGCCCCTTCTTATAGTGAAGGTTAAGTGACAGCTTTTGGATTCATTGACCTTGATTTTCCATCGATGTAGCCAATTACTTAGAGTGTCCAAGTGTTTTTGCACGTATAGAGATGCCATGTCTGGGTTTGAGTGAGAGCACATGATAGCAGTGTCATCAGAAAAAGTCGATATGAGAGTTCTATCACTTTTGGTCATATCTGCAGTATAGAGAATATATAGCAGGGGCGCGAGGACACTACCTTGTGGTACTCCGGCCAGTATTTCGTAGTTTCGGGAGACAAAGCTTTTGTATTTTACTACAAATTTTCTATTCGTGAGGTAGTTTTTGAGTTGACAGTGCATATTAGCGGGAAGAATATGCTGTAGTTTGTAAATAAGTCCTTCGTGCCAGACTTTATCGAAGGCCTGGGTGATATCGAGGAAAACAGCGGAGCAATACTGTTTATTTTCGAAAGTGCCTTTTATTGAGTCAACAATGCGGTGCACTTGCTCAATAGTGCCATGCTTTTCGCGGAAGCCAAACTGGTGATCGGGAATCACTTGTTTTTCTAGAATTTTCGATATTACAGAGAGCAAACTTATAGGCCGGTATGACGTCACATTACTGGGATCTTTTCCAGGTTTGGGAATCGCTGTAACTTGAGATAGTTTCCAATCATCTGGGTAGTGACATGTTCTGAGAATCGCGTTAAATATGTGCAATAAGTGGGTTATTGCAACTGTTGGCAGTTCTTTTAGCATTGTTGGCGTTATCAAGTCCGGTCCTGGTGCTTTTTTCGGGTCCAAGCTTTTGTTTATTGCCTCCATAAGTTCGTTTTTTTAATCGCGATTGTACAAGAGGTATTATGTGGGATTAATGTTGGTATTGGGATATCACCAGCTGTCGTGTTCGGGGTGAACACGGTTTTTAGGTGGTTGGCAAAAGCTGCACCCTTTTCTGCATCGCTTCTGGCCCAGTTTCCATTTGGCAGCCTTATAGGGGGTTCTGTCAGTATTGGTTTTTTCATATTTTTTGCAGCTCGCCAGAGCGAGTAGTTTGTTGATTTTGTGGGTGCGAGATGTTCAACAAATAGCTGGAATTCTCTTTCGGATTTCCTCTTTAGCTGCTTTTTTAGAATTCGAGAGACATCATTAAGCTGTTTTTTCAGATTTGGGGATCTGTTGTTTTGCCAATCGCGACGTATTTTCCTTTTAATTTTTATTAACTGCTCTATGTCCTTTGGAGTACACTTTGCATAGCTGCGAGTTGAGCTTTTTGCGATTTGGGCGGGAGTGGCCGCTGCAGCTGCTTGGGAAAGCAAGAGTGTGAAATTACTAACAGCTGTGTGTATTTTAACTTTCGTTTTTAGTGACACATTAGGGATAATGTGCTTATATACTTTCGATATTTGAGCCAGTTTGTGAGTTTGCTGGTCAGTTTATCTGGTAGATTGGCCTCAGAACTTGGCGCATACTTTATTGTGATAATAGTAGGCGTATGGTCTGATGAGAGATCTAGAGAGGATTCAATAAACAATTGGCTCCTTTTTACAGTTTTGAAGACTGCAAAGTCAATGACATCGGGGGTTTTGCGACTGTCAGTTGGCCAGTAAGTTGGCGTGCCAGAAGAGATCACAGTGTTCAACAGGAGCCTGCCCTTTGGCGATATAAGATACTTTTGTCCAAGAGAATGGAAAAAAGTCTGGAATTGTTGCTCAGATATTTTGTGTCTGGGCGGGCAGTATAAAGCTGTTAATGTTAGGCCTTTTAAGTATTCATCGAGAGAAATATTTGTCGCTTGAATATATTCTGTGCAATAATTCTGGAGAGCGTAATGTTTTATGCGACTTTTAATGAGAATGGCGGTTCCACCTCTAGCGTTTCCGCTTGGATACTTTGTGTCATAGAGTCTGTATCCTGGTAAATTGAAAAAGTGTTTTTCAGTGAAGTGTGTTTCAGAAATTAGCATAACGTCTATGCTGGACTCTTTCAAGAACTCGAGAAGTTCTAGTTTGTGATGAGACAGGCCGTTTGCATTCTAGAATGATATTTTTAAACCATTCATGGCTTAGACATGAGATGATGTAGTAAAAGACTTTGATTCTTTATCATTTCTTGCATCATATTTTGCATACCAGACATAAATTGAGACATATTTTGCATGAATATTTGTAGATTTTGTTCAAGGCTACTACTAGGAGGAGCAGGTTGCGCGTGCACAGTGGCAGAGTGACCGCTTTTTAAGGCACTGGCGTAAGGTTTTCCATGTTTCATGTTTTTGCGTCACACGAAACTGTTTCGTGCAGGTCTCCACAAATTACGCACACGCTGGGAAGAGTGCAGTAATGAAATCATGAATAGCACTTTGTCAACTGAAGCAAGAGAACAACTTATAGATTTCGTTTACTACGTGAAATGCAGTGCATCTGTTAGGACAGCCTTGGGCGCGGTATCGGTACCAAAAGATTTTGAGACGCTTAAGAAAAGGCTGTCGGAGGCGTATAAGAAAATTGTGACTATACAGCAGTTACACACTTCTTTGTCTGGCTTGACACAGAGAAGATTGTCAATTACTAACTTTAAGGATAAGTTGTTAGGACTTATTAATGACTTAAATGAATTGCAAATAAGGAATATAGGGGTGAACGTAACGGAAGCGCAGCGATTAACGATAGTGAGTTCAAATGATGAGTATGCACTATCTGTTTTTAAAAATGAGTTGGACGAAAATTATAAACAAACAATTTTTGCGGCACAACCAGTTTCTTTAATTAAGGCTATAAATTTATCATTGGAGTTAGAGTAGAGCAGGCAAACTGAGCAGGTCTTGATGTTGAGTAGGAACAACAACAATTTCAATAATAAAAACAATTTTAGGAACAATAACAATGGTTACAGAAACAAAAACAATTTTTGGAATTATAGAAACAACAACCATTTCAATAATAACAACAATTTAGGGAACAATAACAATGGTTACAGAAACCATAACAATTTTAGAAATTATAATAATAATAATACTTTCAGAAATAATAACAATTTTAGAGGCAACAACTACAGAAATTATAACAATCAAAATAGGAATCAAAATGATAGTTATAATAGAAACCAAAACGATAACAGAAACCGGGGAAACGCAAGGGTGAATGTGTTAAGCAACCAGGGAAACGAAGTCAACCCGGGGGACAGTCAACAAGGACCTTCGGGGGAAAAACAATAAAAAACAGAATTTTTAAAATCTCGGATAATTTGACCAATTATGTCACACTAAAATGTGTTCAATTTGGTCGTACGCGTACATTTTTAATAGACACAGGAGCAGATATATCCATCTGCGAAACATCATCTGAGGTAGAGTTGAATATTAATACAAATGTAAACTGACAGGCATTACTAAAGATGAAATATCTTCGCTGGGTTCTGTGAATTTATCATTATGTTTTGGGAAAGATAGAGCGCACCATGAATTCCATCTGGTGGAAGAGGATTTTCCAATTTTAACTGACGGAATTTTAGGCAGGGATTTTCTAATTCGATTCATGTGTAAAATTGATTACGAGACTTTTACAATGTCGGTAATGTTTGTTTTTTTTTTTTTTTTTGACGACTAATCCCAACGGTCCCACTAACCCGCCCAACCGACCGAGGGGCACATCCGCATGACGCACGGATTTGGTGACCGAACAGCCGTAATCCGGATTACGCTGTGTAACCGATCGCGGGTAAACATATTTGGAAATTCGTTTCAGCTACAGATTAAAATCATCAGCTGATAAAACGCATATTAATAAAACGCGAATTAGGTTATGAATGCAAGAGAGAATTCTTCCAAACATAACATAATATAAGATTAACGTGATAATAAACAATAGAATTAAAAGAAAATATTATGAAGCATCAGAATTCATGCGACGAATATGAATTTGATCAAATATGATTTTTGCCTACTTTACGATATTAGACTTAACAAAAATACAAAGACAAAACAATCCAAACAGTTAATTTACGCGACAAAGATTACAAATATTAATTTTAGTATTTTGTTTTTTTATACGAAATATAAAAAATCAAATACAAATAGAACAGTTAAGTAAACAGTAACGGAACGAATGTGAATTCAGCTAAAAATTTTGTTTTATTTGTATACAATATACAGTAAAAAACAAAATTCTGCTGAAATATAAATATAAAATACAACAAAAATACAACACTTTCAAAAAATCGACAATGCCGATCTTTGTGGGGTTTGGCAACCCTGTCATTTCGTTAGACCCTAAGCGGTCCAAAAACTCAAAGAGCAACAAAGGCTTAAGTGTGATCAAGTGCATTTAAAATAAAAGTTTTAGTTTTATTAAGTGAATCTGACAGGTCAAAGACAGAATACAGGCTATTAAAATCGCTACAAATACAACGAAAAGGTTCATTCTGCGCGTAATTAGAGCGGCACATACTTAATATCAAAGGAATGAAAGATCTGGAACGACGGGTTGGGATATTAAAATCAATTTCTTGAAGCAAAAATGTAGAATTCAGAGAGCCATTTATCAATTTAATCAAAAATGTTACATTAAGCATCGTTCTTCTATTTTTTAGAGTAGGGATGTCCAAGAGTTTTAAACGATTTTCGTATGGAGGTAGGTTCTGATTCGGATTCCAGCGAAGGTTTCTTAAAGCAAATAATAAAAATTGTTTTTGAACCGATTCAATTCTATCAGAGTGGCAGTTGTATTGTGGATTCCACAAGACTGATGCATATTCCAAAATTGGTCTTACAAGTGATATGTAAAGACTTTTGGTAACGAATGGGTCATTAAATTCTTTTGACCATCTTTTAATGAAACCTAGAACACCCCTCGCCTTATTCACACATAAGTCAATATGTAGATGAAAGCGAAGTTTTGGATCCATAGTAACACCCAGGTCCACGAAAGTAAAAACCTGTTCTAGATTACAGTTATTTATATGATACAACGATGAAAGTTGGTGTCTTCTAGCAAATGTCATAAATTTACATTTTTTCAGGTTCAGTTCCATTAAGTTATTATCACACCAGATAGCTATACTGGTCAGATCTGATTGTAACAACTTATGTTGATCTAAGATGTCATAGGATAGAAACAATTTAACGTCATCAGCATACAACAGTACATTCGAATGTTTAATGACAGAAGGAAGGTCATTTATAAAAAGATTAAACAGAATAGGACCTAAGTGACTTCCTTGAGGAACTCCAGAGGTGACATCTATAGTTTTTGATGTTGATGATTCGAATAACACCTGTTGCTTCCGATTTGTCAGATACGATTCTACCCATTTTAAAAGAAGATCTGGGAATCCGTATCTTTTAAGCTTTTCAATCAACAAATAATGATTAACTTTATCAAAAGCTTTACTAAAATCAGTATATATGACATCTGTTTGAAGATTCTTTGAAAATCCCTTTATTGTTAATGAAGAAAATTCCAATAAATTTGTAGATGTTGATCTACCTCTCAGAAAACCATGCTGTGAAGGAGATATTAAAGTTGTGACCGAGTGAACCAATTGCTTTGTGACAACTTGTTCAAATAACTTTGGTATTGTGCTAAGTTTAGCAATACCTCTATAGTTAGATACGAATGATTTGGTTCCACTTTTATAAAGAGGAATAATGTATGACTCTTTCGAAGAATTCGGAAAATAACCTCTTTCAATAGAGGCATTAAATATATTTGAAAGTGGAATGTATAAATTTTCTGCACAAACTTTCAAAATACAGCTAGGAATATTATCTGGACCAGTACTATATGAATATTTCAACGATTTTAGTTGTTGTAAGACATCATCAGATTCTATAACAGGATTGAGAATGGAATTATAAGTGGGGATGTTATATGGATACGATGTGTTGCCATAAGTATTATCAGAATATGTCGTTTTGAAGAAGTCAGCAAACATATTGGAAATCTCAGTAGGATTGTTGGACTCACGATCATTCCATTTCATTGTAGTTAGAAAACCAGTGTTTTTCCTTTTTGAATTTACAAAGTTATAAAAAGTTTTAGAATCGTATTTGATTTTGGATTTCAAATCGTTCAAATATTCATCATAGCATTTTTTATTAAGTACTTGATATTTATGTCTCAGAAGCGAATATTTTGAATAATCTTGAAGGTTTAAAGTTCTTTTATATGTTTTAAATGCCCGAGTTTTCGAAGTTTTTAGTTTCCTCAATTCTTTTGTAAACCATACAGCACCAAGTTCATTCGAATTCTTTTTAATGTTCTTTGGAACACATATCTCGAAGATTTTGCTGAGCGTACAATTGAAAATTGATACACAGTCGTCAACATCTTCAAAGTTCATGTCCCAACTAGTTTCAGATAAGAGTTGGTTCATTTTAACAAAATTTGTATTCTTGAAGCAAAAAATGACTTCAACGGTGTAGAAACTGGTTCTAAGTTGTTTTGAACAAATTCGAAAGATAATTCAAGGGTCGGGTGATGGTTATCTTCTGGACATGCAAAAGCATCACAGCGATGCACTGAAAACTTCGAAGAGTCATCAACATAAATTAAATCCAAAATTCTACTATTCTTATTTTCAATCCCGTTTACTTGTTGTAAACTCATATCTGAAAATGAATCCAGAAAGTCACTGGTTTGAATCGCCACAAAAATTCCAAGATATATTCGGTAAATTAAAGTCTCCAAAAACAACAATGGAATCGGCAGGTTTAACATTTGAGTAAACCAATGATATAAGCGACACATGTCTTAGATAAACGGTAATATCGGAATTCGGTGGGATATACGAGCAAGTAACGAAAATATCGATACTAAAAACTCGAATTCGTACACAAATAAATTCCAAGTCAGAGACATCTGAAAGTATGACTTCCTCAGATGAAAAAAGGTTTTTTACTGCAATGAGGACTCCACCACCAGTCCTGCATTTACGATCCCTCCGAAAAATTTGATACCCAGAACACAGAATTTCTGAATCAAAAATATTTGGTTTAAGCCAAGTTTCGGTAAATACCAAGACATTATGACTACAATCGAAACTTTTAATATAAATATCGTTCAACTTTGTATTTAGCCCTCGAACATTTTGGTACAGAAGACAAACAACATTATTCGGGATTTTATTTAGTTTTTTTGATTAGAATTTAATTTTCTTTGTTGAAGATGAATATAGTCCCTACTCAACATTGCTATATAATTCCACCTCGTTCTGAAATGATTGTGCCCATAAAGTTGCATTTGGAGGACCAAGAATTGGCAGAGGGGGTGTTTTTGGCAGATTCTATAGCACCAGCTAAGGGCGTTTGTCACGTAAAAGTAATTAATATAAATGATAAAGAAGCTACACTGAAGAAAATTTTACCTAAAACAGAATGTTTGAGTGAATATATAATTTTGAGATATAACGAAAAGGTTAGGGAAACCCATGATGATGGACGTTTTAAAAATTTATTAGCAGAGTTGAAATTAGAAAACTTGGATGTGCAATCTGCAAAAGAATTAGAAACGATTGTTAGAAATTATCAATACGTATTCCATCTTGAGGGTGAAAATTTGTCTGTTAATAATTTGTATACTCAGAATTTGAGGTTTGATGATGATACTCCTGTATATATTAAAAATTTTAGACTACCACAGAATGAGGAAATTGACAAACAAGTAAAGAAATTAATTGACGAGGATTTGATTGAGCCATCTGTTAGTGCGTACAATTCACTACTGTTAATAGTACCAAAAAAGAGTGAGGATAGTGAGAAGAAATGGAGGCTAGTTGTTGATTACAGACAGTTAAATAAGAAACTAATTAAAGATAAATTTCCGTTGACAAGGTTGGAAGACGTTTTGGACCAATTAGGTAGAGCGAAGTATTTTTCCACTTTGGACATGACTAGTTCCTTTCATCAGATTGGTCTAGATGAAGAATCAAGACCGCTGACGGCGTTTTCAGCGTCGAGGGGGCATTTCCAATTTAAAATATTACCATTTGGGTGGAAAATATCTTCCAATAGCTTTCAACGCATGTTAACTATTGCATTAAGTGGTTTGAGCTCAGGCGCATTTTTGTACGTTGATGATATCATAATTTTTGGGTGTAGTTTGCAACACCACAATAATAATTTGGTAAAGGTTTTTGACAGACTGAGTAAATACAACCTGAAGTTGAATCCAAAAAAGTGTGGTTTTTTGAAACCAGAAGTCATTTACCTTGGTCACCAGATTACTAGTGAGGGTGTAAAAACCTATCCGAATAAACATAAGGCGATACACTCGTATTCTGTTCCCAAGAATGCTGATGATGTACGTAGATTCGTCGCTTTCTGCAATTATTACAGAAAGTTCATACAAAATTTCGCAGAAATAGCCAAATGCTTAAATATCCTCCTTAAGAAAAAACAACCCTTTATTTGGACAGATGAATGTCAATTAGCTTTTGAACTTTTAAAAGAAAAATTAATAAACCCACCAATTTTAAAATATCCTGACTTTGACAAACCGTTTGTGTTGACAACAGACGCATCTCGTAAATCAATTTTTTCTCAAGTACGGTTGTTTTAAAGTGCTAAAGTCCGACAAAGGAACCGAATTTGTAAATGAGCTCATGTAAACATTTAAAAATGCAACAAGTATTTTCGACACCATATCATCATGAAACTATCGGTGGTGTAGAAAGAAACCACAGGGTACTTAACGAATATATGCTTGCATTTGCCGATGACCAAGAATGGGACAAGTGGGTTTCATTTTACACTTTTGCGTATAACACTACTCCAAATGTTGATACGGAGTACACGCCGTTTGAATTAGTTTTTGGTAAATTACCGTATTTGCCGAGTGATGACATGAACAGCGAGCCTGTGTATAACATGGAAAATTACGCGAATGAAGTTAGTTTCAGGCTGAAGGCATCTATAGAAAAGGCAAAAGAAATTATTAATAGAGTTAAAGTGAAAAGAAGAAATGACAGCGAGACAAAAATTAATCCATTAGTCGTAGATGTAGGAGATTTAGTTATAGTAAAGTTAGGTGTTAAAAGGAAAAACCAGAGTCCTTACCATGGACCTTATAATGTAGTAGAAGTAGATGGGGTAAATTGCCTTGTAGTGTGGTGTATATGCATATACTACAGTAGAGCGCACCAGTCCACAAGAGTATACAAACGAAAAAGTACCGCTAGCAGCGAACACTTGAAACTGCATTAATAGCATACTCTGCTATCGGCCAATGCCCTTCTGGCATGCGGTAATAAAATATTGATCAGAATGTAGAAATGATTTTTGTATTATAGAATTGTAGATGTAAGCATATTTTTTAGGAATTGAATGTAATTGAAAGAAAATTGAAAAGAAATTGAAAGAGTCGCCAGGGTATAAAAGCCATGGCGATTCAGAAATAAAGCAGAGATACTTTTTGGCTTTAAAACTGAAAACATCTTTCATTTCACTAATTGCGGCGACTTCGCCAAGCATAAACGGCAGCGGAGGACCGCTTTAAACATCCAACCAATAGAGTAGGGCCAACTGACCAAAAACATATTATATTGAAAATATTATATGGCGATCCTGCCAATTTCCAACCTTGGAATTGTTCTTTTGACAAACCGAAATTCAAATTGCGCTATGAGAATAAATACAGGCAGAATTTCATGTAACCAAATACATTTCCTCCAAGGAACTGATTTCGAGTATCGACAATGATCGCATACAACTTGAGTCTGCTAAGCATAACTTTTAATTTGATAAATTCGACAACTATCGTTCAAAGCTGCACCGGTTGCATGATAAAACCCGTCGTCATCGCCCAAACATTGTGCCTACTCCAATCCTTCGCTACCGAAAGTCCACCATTGGCATACTTCATGAAATTTCAGAGGCCTATTTAATCAATCTATTTGCGGACACCAATTTGTGCGCCATTCATCCATAGCAATAGACAACAACCAAGCAAACAAAAGACAAAAGGAAGCAGAATGGGAAAGCAACAAAGCAAGCCGCAGCTTCAGGAGACTGTAATAAATAACAACAATTCAGAGACGATGACAGCAACAGCAATCCCGGAGTACGCGATAACGCTGATTATAATAATTATTTTTTTAATAGCATAATTAAAATTTATTTTTCTTTTAAATAAACCACAATATAAATGGAGAAATTAGTTCAGGAAATAGATAAGATTTTAAGTAATCTAAAAAAGAGTTCAAAAAGAGGTTAAAAAGAAGCAACGTTGCTGTCAAAATTGGTAGAAATAAATGAAATAAAAAATCAATTCGACCTTTTAGCTAGCGAAAACGAACAGGACGAAAAAGTAATTTCCCTAAAAATAAAATTCAACTCTTCTTACAAAAATTTAAAAAAACTAATAAATGAACAAATTGAATTAGCTAAGAGTAAAGAAGACAGGGAGGAACCAGAAGAAGAAAAAGACGAACTTTTCGAGCTTTTAGAAGTTTTAGATCAAGGTACATCAAGTATATATTCGAAAATGTCTGCATTTAATATGGAAACTGCCATAAAGGCGATCCCTTTGTTTGATGGCAACAAGAAAGAGCTTGAGGCATTTTTGAAAATTGTTGAAATCATGAATAGAACTTTGTCAACTGAAGCAAGAGAACAACTTATAGATTTCGTTTACTACGTGAAATGCAGTGCATCTGTTAGGACAACCTTGGGCGCGGTATCGGTACCAAAAGATTTTGAGACGCTTAAGAAAAGGCTGTCGGAGGCGTATAAGAAAATTGTGACTATACAGCAGTTACACACTTCTTTGTCTGGCTTGACACAAAGAAGATTGTCAATTACTAACTTTAAGGATAAGTTGTTAGGACTTATTAATGACTTAAATGAATTGCAGATAAGGAATATAGGGGTGAACGTAACGGAAGCGCAGCGATTAACGATAGTGAGTTCAAATGATGAGTATGCACTATCTGTTTTTAAAAATGGGTTGGACGAAAATTATAAACAAACAATTTTTGCGGCACAACCAGATTCTTTAATTAAGGCTATAAACTTATCATTGGAGTTAGAGCAGAGCAGGCAAACTGAGCAGGTCTTGATGTTGAATAGGAACAACAACAATTTCAATAATAACAACAATTTTAGGAACAATAACAATGGTTACAGAAACTATAACAATTTTAGGAATTATAATAACAACAACCATTTCAATAACAACAATAATTTAGGGAAGAATAACAATGGTTACAGAAACCATAAAAACTTTAGAAATTATAATAATAACAATACTTTCAGAAATAATAACAATTTTAGAGGCAACAACTACAGAAATTATAACAATCAAAATAGGAATCAAAATGATAGTTATAATAGAAATCAAAACGATAACAGAAACCGGGGAAACGCAAGGGTGAATGTGTTAAGCAACCAGGGAAACGAAGTCAACCCGGGGGACAGTCAGCAAGGACCTTCGGGGGAAAAACAATAAAAAAAACAGAATTTTTAAAATCTCGGATAATTTGATCAATTATGTCACACTAAAATGTGTTCAATTTGGTCGTACGCGTACATTTTTAATAGACACAGGAGCAGATATATCCATCTGCAAAACATCATCTGAGATAGATTTGAATATTAATAGTAATAACAAATGTAAACTGACAGGCATTACTAAAGATGAAATATCTTCGTTGGGTTCTGTGAATTTATCATTATGTTTTGGGAAAGATAGAGCGCACCATGAATTCCATCTGGTGGAAGAGGATTTTCCAATTTTAACTGACGGAATTTTAGGCAGGGATTTTCTAATTCGATTCATGTGTAAAATTGATTACGAGACTTTTACAATGTCGGTAATGTTTGTTGAAGATGAATATATAGTCCCAGTGGCTATTAAAATTCCTACACAACATTGCTATATAATTCCACCTCGGTCTGAAATGATTGTGCCCATAAAGTTGCATTTGGAGGAGGATAGTGTTATTCTGAACCAAGAATTGGCAGAGGGGGTGTTTTTGGCAGATTCTATAGCACCAGCTAAGGGCGTTTGTCACGTAAAAGTAATTAATATAAATGATAAAGAAGCTACACTGAAGAAAATTTTACCTAAAACAGAATGTTTGAGTGAATATATAATTTTGAGATATAACGAGATATAACGAAATGGTTAACCCATGATGATGGACGTTTTAAAAATTTATTAGCAGAGTTGAAATTAGAAGACTTGGATGTGCAATCTGCAAAAGAATTAGAAACGATTGTTAGAAATTATCAATACGTATTCCATCTTGAGGGTGAAAATTTGTCTGTTAATAATTTGTATACTCAGAATTTGAGGTTGGATGATGATACTCCTGTATATATTAAAAATTTTAGACTACCACAGAATGAGGAAATTGACAAACAAGTAAAGAAATTAATTGACGAGGATTTGATTGAGCCATCTGTTAGTGCGTACACCAACGTAATTCACCACTGTTAAAAGTACCAAAAAAGAGTGAGGATAGTGAGAAGAAATGGAGGCTAGTTGTTGATTACAGACAGTTAAATAAGAAACTAATTAACGATAAATTTCCGTTGACAAGGTTGGAAGACGTTTTGGACCAATTAGGTAAAGCGAAGTATTTTTCCACTTTGGACATGACTAGTTCCTTTCATCAGATTGGTCTAGACGAAGAATCAAGACCACTGACGGCGTTTTCAGCGTCGAGGGGACATTTCCAATTTAAAAGATTACCATTTGGGTTGAAAATATCTTCCAATAGCTTTCAACGTATGTTAACTATTGCATTAAGTGGTTTGAGCTCAGGCGCATTTTTGTACGTTGATGATATCATAATTTTTGGGTGTAGTTTGCAGCACCACAATAGTAATTTGGTAAAGATTTTTGACAGACTGAGTAAATACAACCTGAAGTTGAATCCAAAAAAATTTTGTTTTTTGAAACCAGAAGTCATTTACCTTGGTCACCAGATCACTAGTGAGGGTGTAAAAACCGATCCGAATATACATAAGGCGATACACTCGTATCCTGTATCCAGGAATGCTGATGATGTACGTAGATTCGTCGCTTTCTGCAATTATTACAGAAAGTTCATACAAAATTTCGCAGAAATAGCCAAATGCTTCAATAACCTCCTTAAGAAAAAACAATCCTTTATTTGGACAGATGAATGTCAATTAGCTTTTGAACTTTTGAAAGAAAAATTAATAAATCCACCCATTTTAAAATATCTTGACTTTGACAAACCGTTTGTGTTGACTACAGACGCATCTGATTATGCGTTAGGTCCTGTACTTTCTCAAGGAGAAATCGGAGAAGATTTACCAATTTCATATGCCAGCAAATCTTTGAATAAGCATAAATTAAATAAGCCAGTTACTGAAAAGGAACTTTTGGCGATACATTGGGGGATTAATTTCTTTAGACCATATTTATTTGGACGCAAATTTATTGTGGTTACTGATCACCGACCATTGGTTTCTTTATTCTCGCACAAGAATCCATCTTCAAAGCTGACGAGAATACGAGTAGATCTGTCTGACTATGATTATGAAATTGTTTACAAACAGGGAAAGATCAATACAAACGCTGACGCATTGTCAAGGATAAAAATAGACTCAGATTTGTTAAGAACAATGATTCCGAAAACGGAAGATAAGTCCGCGAAGAAAACATTAGTAATGACAAGGGGCATGACTGCAAAGGACATTGCAGAGAAGAACGTAGATAAGGAGAAATGCGAGTCTCAATCGAAGTCTGATCAACTTCATTGTTGGGACTGCAAATGTGAAAAAGTTGAAATTTATTATACAGAGCGATTTGAATATTAGGGGCCTCCAAAGAATTGAAATATTAAATAATTTAATACTGGTACGATGTAGTGATAATCTGAACAAATTCGAGTTGTCTTTAGAGAAGCTATCATCGAGGATGAATACAGTAAATATTAAAGAGCTAGCGCTAGACGAAAATGACATGATATTTCGGTATATGTCAAAGGAAAAGTTTAAGAATTTATATAATGTGTTGCAACACGACAGATTAAAGAATAAACGCTCAGGAGTCAAGATATTATTATGTAAAAGTCCCCAAAGAATAGAAGATAAAGTAACAAAAAATAAATTGATAGAAGAATATCACAATTCGCCTTGAGGAGGGCATTTCGGAATCAGAAAAACCATTTTAAAACTAAAACAAAGATTTGTTTGGAAGAATATGAGCAGAATGGTAAAAAATTTTGTGTCAAGTTGCACAAAGTGTGCTTTAAATAAACAAATAAGACATACAAAGGAACAGTTGATAGTCACAAAGACGCCAAGCACAAGTTTTGAAATCGTTCAAATTGATACTGTGGGACCATTGAGAATATCTAATGGTTATCTCTATATTTTGACAGCCCAATGTGAATTAACAAAATTCGTTCTGGCATTTCCCATGGAAACCAAAGATGCAGACACTGTAGCACACACGCTCGTAAATCAATTTATTCTCATGTACGGTTGTTTTAAAGTGCTAAAGTCCGACAAAGGAACCGAATTTGTAAATGAGCTCATGGGCAACATTTGTAAACTTTTAAAAATGCAACAAGTATTTTCGGCACCATATCATCATGAAACTATCGGTGGTGTTGAAAGAAACCACTGGGTACTTAACGAATATATACTTGCATTTGCCGATGCTTGCATTTGCCATATGGGACAAGTGGGTTTCATTTTACACTTTTGCGTATAACACTACTCCAAATGTTGATACGGAGTACACGCCGTTTGAATTGGTTTTTGGTAAATTACCGTATTTGCCGAGTGATGACATTATGAAAAGTGAGCCTGTGTATAACATGGAAAATTACGCGAATGAAGTTAGTTTCATGCTGAAGGCATCTATAGAAAATTAAATTGAAAAGAAGAAATGACAGTGAGACAAAAATAAATCCATTAGTCGTAGATGTAGGAGATTTAGTTATAGTAAAGTTAGGTGGTAGAAGGAAAACCCAGAGTCCTTACCATGGACCTTATAAAGTAGTAGAAGTAGATGGGGTAAATTGCCTGGTACAGATTAAGGGACATATTAAGAAAATTCATAAAAATAACTTGAAAAAATTTATCGTAGAAACATAGACTTATATATCCATGTATTAATTATTAAATTTTTTTTAATTTTAAAGACTATATTTAACAATATTAAATTTTTAACATTATATATAATTTTTAAACCAAATATTAGATATCATTATTTTTACAATACTTTTAATTATTCCTAGATGTTAATTTTAACTGAATTTGTAATATTTTTAAGGAATTCATTTATTTTTCAAATCAATTTTGTTAATTTTAATTAAATTAGTGTAAACATTTACATTATATATTTTTAAATTTCTTTTCATATTAATTAATTCAATCATACTAATATTTTATTTGATAACTTTTCTTATTTTTTACACAACTAAAATTTAATTTTTCGTTTTTCCAAATAATTTTCATCTAAAGGGTAAGGGTGTGGTGTATATGCATATACTACAGTGTAGCGCAACAGCCCACAAGAGTATACAAACGAAAAAGTACCGCTAGCAGCGAACACTTGAAACTGCATTAATAGCATACGCTGCTGGCCTGAATAGGAGCGCAGCATAATAGTACGTAAACCAACGTTTGTTTGCTTTTGTCACTTTTCCCTTCGTTTGCATTTCTGTCAGCGCGAGGCAGAATGAAATTTGAATCCTGGCTTTGGCAATAAATGCGATCGGCCAATGCCCTTCTGGCAGCGGTAATAAAATATTGATCAGAATGTAGAAATGATTTTTGTATTATAGAATTGTGACTAATTGCGGCGACTTCGCCAAGTATAAACTTCCCTTGGAGTAGTGGGTATGATTTCATCTGGGTGATATTGACTGGAGTAGGGTTCGTCACAGTTGTTCCTCTGAAGGGCTTCGTTTGGGAAGAAACCTTATTTTTAAGGGTTTTATACATCCTCTATAATTTGCAGTGTGATTTTTACCACAGTTACCACAATGTGAAACGGCTGCATCGTTCCTAGATTTCGGGCATAATAGAGTCTGGTGCAAGTCACCACAAATAACACAAACACTGGGAAGTGTACAATATTTTTTTCTGTGGCTAAATTCCTGCCAATTTTGGCATTGTATTGGACCACGGCTTTTACGCGGCTCCTCAACACTGCCTTTACGGTGTAATAAATACCGCAGATTATATATGGGGTGGGTCTCGCCTTTTGTTAGGGTCTTTGGTTCAAATTTATCTCTGTTTTTTATGTTAGACACAGATCTAACCTGATATTTTTGCTCTGTTGATGCGGCTTTTAGTTCATAGCATTCAATAAAAGAGTCTATTCCTCTGCCGTAAACATCAATTGCTTCGACCAGGGCTGTTGCTAGAAATACGTGGCACCTTTTTTGCACTCCAAATCCAACTATTGCCTTGTCGTTTGATTCACTGTTGCTTGATGTGGGATTCTGGCCAGATGCCGATTGCTGACTTTCAGACGCTTGTAGACTGCCTGATGGCTTTGCCAATTTATGGGCAGGTCCTTTGTCGAAGGCTCCATGTACCAACGTGTTGTGTCTTTTTCCACATTTATTACAATTGCGTGACGAAAAGTGACCTTCCTTCAGACAGTTGATGCATAGCTTTGATTCCTTCAGTTTCTTTAACCGATTTTGAAGTGACATCTGGAGAAACACTTGACAATGTGCTGCTGATGCTGTAACAAAAAATTTTTAATTGGGGTTCTTTTGTAATTTCATACTCATGGTTTTATACGGTTGCTGCCTGCCTCAAACGACGGAAATCTGATTTCCAAGAAGTCCAAAAAATACGTTAACCGTTGGGGTTCACTCGGATGCTTCAGAGATTGTTCGTACAAGCTATGTGTTGTTTTATCCACTTTGTTCGCGAGTAAATGCAGCAATATGGCATTCCAAGATCCAATGTCGATGTTCAAAGTCTTCAATCTCATAATACATTCCGTTATTACATCATGTAGCGACCTGATCGCAGATGCAGATTCAGCCTGAGAATTGGGTTGCGAGAGCAGCTTGTTGAGCAACGCCGTAATTAATATGCGTTTATTGTTATATCGATTTGTTAGAATTTTCCATGCTGATGCATAGTTTGCGTTTGAAAATAGTAAGTTAGGTTACTATTCAAGCAAAACATCTTGTCTTTTTTTTTTATTTTTTTTATTAGAGTATAATATTTATTGAATCATCCAAATGGTTTTTTTTAGATCTAACAATAACACTATGCGACAAAAAAATGTTTGAGTCGTATTTTTTGCATATTCGGATTCTACACAGAAAAAAAAAAGATAGGTTATGTTATCTAACCAAAATGTTAATCTAACCAAAAAACGTTGTAAAAAAACAATTTTTTATTTTATATGGAAAACACAAACAACAATTACAATTGTTGTGGTTAATCTAATCGTCAAAAAATTGTTAAATGATTTGCCAGCATGGTCGTATTTCGGCATATGATTCGCAATGTCATCGCTCGATGCAGAAATGCAACCATGCCGCAAATATTTCATAATTCTGAAACAGCATGACATTTAATACAAGAGAGAAAAATTATTATATATGGCTGTCGCGTTTACGCTCTCAAAGCAACAAGTGCTGCATAATATATGAATAATTTATATTCGGCACTTGACTCATGAAGTACTTGGATCCATTAGTATGCGATACTATTATTGGTATTTTAGGGAAGTTTGTATGAAAATTGTTGGGTCGTAATAATAAAAACGTCTTAGAGCAATTGCTACGTGCATTTACTTTACTCAGAGATTTTACTTCAAATCAAAATTGAATGAAAATTATCGTAAAAAGTATTAAGTATTCACAAGAAAGTATCCGGTTGTATCGAATACAAAAAAATCGAATTTTCGCAGCACTAGAAGATGGCGTCCAATTTGTTTACATTTTACATTTTTGATATTTCGAAAACAATTTTTAAAATCAAATTATGACTATGTTATAATTAATTATTAACAAATATTGTGATATTACGATTTTAAAAATTGTGCAGAATGTTTTTCAGCTCGTTTTTTCCAGGGAAAACATTAATTTCAATATTACAATATTATTGTAAACTTAATGAAATATTAAAATATTGCGTTTTGTGGAAGCGCGTTAGTTCTAAGTAATGAATATTATATATATTCGCAGTAGAAATGATGTTGCCCGACAAATTTGTGTACGAAATGTAAATTATCTCGTTTTAAAAGTCTTGGGCTTACATTAAATTATTTTAAGCTTCATAAATATATTTCAATACAACACATCTACAGAAATACCAAACACATCAGCTATCTTTTTCTTGCATTCTTTTTCTAATATGTATCTATTTTTTTTTTCGCTCAATTGGATAATTGCTTTCTCTGTCTTCCATAAAGTAATATACGAACAATTTTTAATTGTACGCCAACAAAATTTGATTGTACGCCAACAACTTTGAGTCGGTTCCATTTACAACGTTTCTTGGTTGCTGCATTTTTAATCGTCTACAAAAATACAGTCGTGCATTTACATCCAATCTAATTGGTAAATTAAAAAACCCACTTTTGCAGATTTAGTGCTACACACACACAAAAATTGACAACATTTTTGTCAATAACGGTTAACAAACAATTTTTATCGATCTGAATAAAATTTTGTGAATTTAAAAAATTTTTTTTTTTTACAAAAAAGATATATGTTTTAAACAACAATTCGTGTATCCGTTCTAGCTATAATACTAAAACTACTGAATGTAACTTTTTCGTGTGTAGCATGAAATGGAGCTGGCTGAATTTTATGATAATATTCAGATTCAGGTGGCAAAAAAAAATTGTTCGATCAATGTAATTTAAAAAGAATTACTTTTTGTTCGACTTATTTATTTTAAATATTATTTGTTTTGTTTAATGCTATATTTAATAAATATTATTTCTTTGTCGAATTAAAATGAAATTAAACTTATAATATTGTTGCAACAATTTTTTCTTTAATTTTATATTAATTATTGTATTTAATTGGAAAATCCCGAAAATCCCGAACAAATCCCGGGATCCCGGGATTGTAATTTCAAATCCCGAAATCCCGGGATTTTCAAAAACACTTCGGGATTTGATACCTTAGTTAAGAAGTTAAAAATTTTTGAAAAAAGTAAAATTTTCCATTTTTTTCATTTTTCATTTACTTAATTTCAAACATAATGGTAAATATTGAATTTCCAACGAAACCCTTTGGTACATAAACACAGCATACCCAGGCCTTTCCATGTGGAGAGTTTCACAATTTTCTGAGAGTTGAAGTATCCGCTTGACGCGGAATAGTTTAGTAAAATTGAAAAAAATTAATTTAAGTGGCTTAACTTATGATTTTTCAGAAAGTTTTGATATCGTTGTGTTAGTTTTAATGCGTTCTATTAGAATCAATCATAAAAACCAGCCAAACAAACATTTTTCCAAATTTTGTAGCATAGTGTAATAATTCATTCGGATTTAAAAAAAAAATTGAACTTAATTCTATTTATAAATTGTAAATAAGTCCTTCGTTATCGAAGGCCTAGGTGATATCGAGAAAAACAGCGGAGCAGTACTGTTTCTTTTCGAAAGTGCTTTTTATTGAGTCTACAATGCGGTGCACTTGCTCTATAGTGCCATGCTTTTCGTGGAAGCCAAACTGGTGATCGGGAATCACTGGTTTTTCAGAGAGCAAACTTATGGGGCGGTATGAGGTCACATTGTTGGTATTTTTTTCAGGTTTGGGAATCTTTGTAACTTGAGAAAGTTTCCAATCATCATGTGACATGTTCTGAGGATCGCGTTAAATATGTGGAATAAATGGGTTATTGCAACTGATGGCAGTCCTGGTCCTGGTTTTTTTTTGGATCCAGGCATTTATTTATTGTCTCCATTAGTTCATTTTTCTTAATCGCGACTGTACAGGAGCTATTGAGTGGGATTAATGTTGGTAATGGGATATCACCAGTTGTCTCGTTCGGAGTGAATACGGTTTTAGGTGGTTGGCAAAAGCAGCACCTTTTTCTGCATCACTTCTGGTCCAGTTTCCATTCTGCCATAGAGAGTAGTTTGTTGATTTTGTGGGTGCGACATGTTCAACAAATTGTTGGAAGTCTCTTTCGGATTTCCACTTTAGCTGTTTTTGTAGAGTTCGAGTTATGTCATTGAGTTGTTTTCTCAGATTTGGGGATCTGTTGTTTTGCCATTCGCGACGTATTTTCCTTTTATTTATTAAAAGGAAAATGTCCTTTGGGGTACATTTTGCATAGCTGCGAGTTGCGCTATATGGGATTTGGGTGGGAGTGGCCGCTGTAGATGCTTGGGAAAGCAAGAGTGTGAAATGAATAACAGCTGTGTTTATTTCATCTTTCGTTTTTAGTGACACATTTGGGTTAATGTGGGAGCTTTTATACTGCCGATATTTGAGCCAGTTTGTGAGTTTACTGGTCAATTTATCTGTTGGATTGACCTCAAAAGTTGGCGAGTACTTTATTGTGGTAATAGTAGGTGTATGGTCTAATGAGAGATCTGGAGAAGATTCTATAGTCAATTGGCTCATTTTACAGTTTTGAAGACTGCAAAGTCAATGACATCGGGGGTTTTGCGACTGTCAGTTGGCGTGCCAGAAGAGATCACGTCAAGACCGAGTCTGTTGACAGTGTTCAACAGGAGCCTGCCCTTTGGCGATATAAGGCGAGAGCCCCAATATGAATGTTTGGCGTTGAAATCGGCGGCAACGAGATACTTTTGTCCAAGAGAATGGAAAAAAGTCTGGAATTGTTGCTCAGTTACTTTGTGTCTAGCCGGGCAGTATATAGCTGTTAATGTTAGGCCTTTTAAGTATTCATCGAGAGAAATACTTGTCGCTTGAATGTATTCTGTGCAATAATTATGTACAGCATAATGCTTTATTCAACTTTTTATGAGAATAACGGCTTTTTATGAGAATAGCGGCTTTTTATGAGAATAGCGGCTTTTTATGAGAACCACCTCTAGCGTTTCCGCTTGGATGCTTTGTGTCATACAGTCTATATCCTGGTAGATTGAAAAAGTGTTTTTCAGTGAAGTGAGTTTCAGAGATTAGCATAACGTCTATGCTGCACTCTTTCAAGAACTGGAGAAGTTCTAGTTTGTGAAAACTAAGGCCGTTTGCATTCCAGAATGAGATGTTGTAGTAAAAGACTTTGAATTTTTGAGTTTTCCTTGTTTCATGTTTTTGAGTTGCATTTTTCGTCTTTTTTATGTAGCTTTGATAGACTGTGCAGCCTCTGTTGTTAGCAGTGTGATTGCCACCGAAATTACTAAATTTTTTAATAGCGGAATCCTCTTTTGTTTTTGTGCATAAACCTGTTTTGTGTAGGTCACCACAAATAACGCACACACTGGGAAGAGTGCAGTAAGACTTTGTGTGGTCGTATTTTTGGCAGTTGTGACACTGAATCGGTCCACTGCGCTTGTGAAGCTCTCAATTATAATTTGGGATGTAGGAGGTATCGGAGGGAGTATATCACCTTTTTTAAGCATTTTCGGGTCGAACTCTAGTTCCACACGGAAAAGGGGTTGTGGGATTTTTTTTTATATGAATATTGAATACGGACTTTATTTGGAAGCCTTCATCTCCTAGTGCAGTTTTGATTTCGTCGCATTCTACGAAAGGCTTGATACCTTTCAGTACGACTGAGAGGCATTTAGAACTTTTTGAGCGGGTAAGTGTAATAGCTCTTTTTGAGATTATGAAAGACTTTGACAATTTTTCTATAGTTGGGCTCGCTGTAAATTTGAATTTTTGTTTCGTGTATTAGTCTCCTGAGGATAGAAATCGCGATGAAATTATTGGGACCAACATTTTGGGTTAGTTCTTTGATGAGCGAATTAGAGTTTCACTCACGCAGATAGATAGGTGGGGGTTTTTGCGATTTCGGTTTGGGATCCGAATGGATTTCTTCAGCAAGAATAGAAAATCGGTTTTGCCCAAGCTCAAGAGACGGTTTGTTGGGATTCGTCTTTTGAATTTTTGCGGAATTCTTATTCCCGTTAGTGGGGGACGAAAGGCCTCGCTTTGGGAAGTAAATGTTAATTCCTGTCTGCTCTGTCGACATTTTGCTGGTTTGACCTGTAAAATTGGAGCGGGTAGCGACCTTTTTATGCGATTAGCGATATTATAAGAACCGCTATTTGACTCACTTGTATCGGGAACGGGAGTATAGCTTATTAGGATTTGGACATATTTGCTAGGAGTATCAATATGAGAAATTGACGATACAGAGGTGCCCGAGTTTGTGAGTGCAGTATCACTCTGGGAACTCCTCTGTACGTTTTTAAGAGCCTGGCCACCCTACTCAATAATATTAGCGGTTTGTGTCCACACTGATCTATGCAAATGTTGGGATTTTTTCGAGGGAAATTGGTTTGTGTCTATGATGCACTACTCAATACAAAAGATTTTTGGGATTTTCTTAATTTTTTTTGAGGGAAATGTAAACGTCACTTTCGTTGTTCTTATTTGATAATGGAGTCTCAATTTCAAAGTGTCGCACTATGGATTTTGTTATCCCTATCCCTATATCTCTTACTTATATAAAATTCTTTGTTTGTAGCTTTGTAGGTTTGTATGTATGTATGTTTGTTCCCTTATAACTCCAGAAACACTTGACCGATTTTAATGAAACACATATCAAAATGCAGGTAATTTCATTGACGTTCGAGGTGGGCGTGGCAAATACTATTTTAAAATGCAGTGTTTTACCGATTTTGTTGAAATTTTTTATGTGGTTTTGGGTAATGAATGGGTAACATGTTGATTCATGTTGATTGGGCAGTCCGCCCAATGCCACACCTTAACATTTTTAAAACTCTGTAACTATTCAATGGATTTCGCTGAAATTTTGTATTTGGAGCTGGGTGGTGAATGGGCTGAGGTTTGACTATGGGCATTTAAGATCCACCCACTGCCCTAAAATTTTAAAAGCTCTGTAACTCCGGTCCAATTCAAGGGATTTCGGTGAAATTTTGGATTTGGTGCTGGGAGGTGGGCAGAGTGTTGACTATTGAAATTTAAGTTCCGCCCACTGCCACGCCTTAAAATTTTTAAAGCTCTGTATCTCGGGTCCTATTCATGGGATTTCGCTGAAATTTTGGATTTGGTGCTGGGAGGTGAATGGGCTGTGGGCTGACTATGAAAATTTAAGATCCGCCCACTGCCACGCCCTTGGTGGCAAGTGCTTCCTTGGACTTTTTTTTGGGTGAATCATACCGGGTGGGATTACAGCTGCCACCAAGTACTTCATTGGACTTTTTTGGGTGAATCATACCGGGTGGGATTACAGCTGCCACCAAGTGCGTCCTTGGACATTTTTTGGGTGAATCATAACGGGTGGGATTACAGCTGCCACCAAAGGCGTCCTTGGCCATTTTTTTTGTGAATCATGACTGGTGGGATTACAACTGGCACCAAGTTTCACTGGGGAAAATAACCAAAAACTACAGCGTAAATTGAAGTTAGCGCAAATTCTTATATATATTTATTTTAAAGTTGTATACAACCCGTGCAACGCCGGGTATGTAACAGATACTTATGTATAAAAACAGAGAGTAATAATTAGGGCTCTTGAAATTATTCGAATAATAAAAAAATGGTTAACAGAACGTCCGATTAGTAACCGTAATCGAATAGTCGAAGCTGAGCGACTAGTCGAATACTTCTAATCGAATAGTAATAGTCGAATAGTGAGGTATCCGGTTTATTCGGGTAATCGATTATTCGAATAAGAAGAGCCCTAGTAATAATAAAATGAAACTTCTCTTCGCTAGAGTTGTTTTGACCATTTTTTGTCTGAGTCTGATATGCCTGTGTTATGAATCATTTGGGTGTAAATGTCAAAAAAATGTTGCCATTTGAGATAATCCCCGTCGAACATTGGTATTGTAATCGTCGGCAATTTTATTTGCGATTGCTGAATGTTGTTACCAACTGCAGATGCTAGATTTTCAGACAATTTAAGAACCGTTTCATGGACCAGTTCTTCCATATTGTAATATTCCATCGAATACCCTGCTGATTCTGCATCTCGTATTGTATGTTTAATTTATTATCGCGGTAGTGTTTTCCACTGAATAATTTTTCACGTTGTGGTTCGTTTGAGTGGTAAATATAAACAGAATTTAACTTACTTCTAAAACATGGAATTGAATTAATTTCTGCTGTTGTCAGCAGATTTGTGCAGTACGCGAAAACGAAACATTCATGTCTGGTGTGAAATGCAACGTCAGCACATTCACACACAATTTTCGTAGGCAATGATATAACTTAATATATAGTACATGTGTATATTATTCATAATGGTTGTCCAGTAGACAGCAGAATTGTCTGATGTGGCAGTCCTGGCCATAAGGCGAAAATCTCAAATAAAATAAAATATATTTTTAATTTAATATGAAAAACCAAATTGAATAATTCATTTCTTATGACTTGATATTGTAATTGAAAGGAAGGGCGTTTCAATTTTATACGGCGTTTTTATTTCAGTGAATGCATAAGTAAAAAACATTTCATATTTTTCTTTGAACAGATTGAAACGCCAGGCGATTGCACAATGGGAGCGGCAGATGTCGGAGATAATTCAGTGGGTTTCTGATGAGAAGGACGCTCGTAGTTATTTGCAGGCGCTTGCAACGAAAATGACAGAAGAACTTGAATATCTAAAGCACTCGGGTAATTGTTAATGGTCAATATAAAATTAGGCAACAAAATGGTTTACAGCAGTACTAGGCGAACGCACGCACATAAAAATAGTATGTGCTTGCGTGAGACTGTCTTTGATCAAACACAGCTTTCGTGTACGTGTGAAAAAATACGATTATTGTCGGCCTCGCGAGGCTATGGGCTAAATTAAAATTTTTCAAAATAGGTTTAAATGAGGAGTGCCATAACAAAATGCAATAATTTCATGTAAGCAATGCAATTTACAAAAGGACATACGAGTTAGGATTTGGACAACGGGGCGTGGAACAATCCTGCTAAATTTGAACATTTAGATACTCCAAACTTAGCATTTCTTGCAGATTTTTTAATGCTGAACAAGGTGGCGTTCTCAGAATTTTTCTATCACGTCAGAAATTCAGGATTTAAGAGTCAAAAAATGTTCGAATTGGACAAATTCCGTAATTTCTCATAAGTAAACCCATATTTTTTTTTTTAAATGTTTACATCATCGTTTAGTGCTAACATTTATCTTTAAAACAAGCTATTACTCATATTTTTACAGTTTTTTGTTTTGTATTTATGAACGGTTTAGTTTAGTCCCAATAATTGTTTTGGAATATTGTATAACTAGAGCTTGGAAAAACCAGATCGCGCCGGCTTCATGCTTGTGTTGCTTATTTTACCGATTTTTTAACGTACTTGCATGTTTTCGATTTTTTTTTAATTTAAATTTTTTTTATAATTTTTAGGTTTTTTACCAAAAAAAATTTTTAAATTTCCGTGGAAAAAAATCTTAGCTTTTTGTGACTTTTCTTGTGATCGGATTTGTTTTTCGTATTCTGCATCAGCGATGACAAGAAAAAAGCCCGAAATTACATGAATATTTTTTGTGAATACTTGATAAGTTTTCTCGATGCGTCGATATATTTCTTTAAAATGTACGAAACATATTTGTTCCCCAAACTAACCATTTTAAAAAACTGCACTGATGTCACCTGATCGACCAAAGTATTGCGGCCAAGGCCGTATTTAGGGGGGGGGATGCATATTTGTAAAGCTTGATTTCCCATATCGACCTGAACGGAAAATCTGATAGGGGTATCTTGTATGAATATCAGGGCAATTCCGTGTCAAATCGAAACAATTTTTGAAAAAATTACCATATCTTCGATTTTGATGAAATTTGGAAGTAACAGCGAAAAAACAATACAATTTATTTTTTTTTTCAAAACTCAAATTTTTTTTAAAAGTTACTGAAAAAAAATCTTAAGATGGAGCAACGATAGGAAGAATCTTTTTTTCGATTTTTAGTGTGATCAGTATGATTTTTGTGATTGATAATTTTGTGTTAGCTTTCTGAGCAGCAATGTTTGTTTTTGTAATGAAAGGCTGATTCAATGGAGAAACAACAATGTGAAAAAAACAACAAACCAGCAAGGCATTTGTCTTATGGCCATTTCGGGACTGCCATTCCCTCATCAGAGACAATTCTGCTGACTACTAACAACCAACTTATAGTCCTACATATACTGCCTTTCACCGAACGAATACTTAAGAACTGCTTGAAGTGGCTATACTGAAGTTGTTTTTGTGTAACAACTGTCATTTTTCGAACTTTTTTGGTACTGAAAATGACAGGAACACTAACCTTAGAAAGATCCTCATAGATCTTTTCCCCGATAGGTGGCGCGCAAGTACATACAGGGTGACCAATTGATTGAAAGTTTTATCTGTTATCCTCTTGAACATATGTGTGTTAAACTCTGTGAAAAACACTTTCATTACAGCTTTGACCTGCGCACTTCTTGTAGGCTGGATTTGTTGTCCAGTTCCAAACAAGATGCAGGACTGTGTGTTTTTCTCGTATTATATATATATATATATAATACAAACTTTTTTTGTTCAGAACCAAACAGGCTTATTGTAGCAACTTTGAATTTTTTTTACAATATTTGCCATGTATATATTTCAGGGATACTCGGACAGTGTAATTGCAAAGCCTTTTTGATTCTGAACAAAAAAGATTATTGGAATCGTTGCTCCCATATGTTATTTATCTACCTTTCAAATTTCTATAAAATCGGAGAGGTAGAGTGATTTGATATGGAATTACCTATCTTAAATTTGGTAAAATAATCTTAAAAATTTAACTATTAGAAAATTTTATATGAACTGATCACCTGTCGAGAAAGAAATTTTTATGAAAAATTGTTTTCAATCATTTTACATAAGAAATTAGTATTGGTTAGTGTTACTTTTTTGTATTTTTTCGGTAAATTTGTCTTCCAGGTAATTTAAAATTCTCTGGAAAATGTTCTCTTATATTTTGGATCTCCGATTGCAGCTGGAGGTGTGATCAAGTCCGGGTTTAGTTTCCGTGATTGACGTCACTTAAAAGTTCGATAACTTCTGGCTGAATTGTTTCACTTTCTTTGACTATGTTGCTCAGCTGTTTCGTCATCATAAAAATTTTACAGATTCTTGGTATACGTAGTAGTTCTCTTTCATGGTTGAAGTGATATTGACTCTCATCTGTAATTGCTTAAGATGCAGATCTTCTTCGTACGTAGTGCTTTTAAGTATATTAACTGTTGAATCGACAATGGAGGTTTGGCTCTTTATCAAATGCTGCAGATGATGTTGGTTGTCTAACAAGTTCTTCATATGTTTTCCATATATTCGCGGTCATCCGCAACCATCATTCCGAACAGAATATGGGACATAGATCCAACAAATTCAAATGGCGCTCTCTTTTTCCTTATATCATTTTGTGCAAACAGATATTTATTTATTTTTTTTACCTTGTTTATTTTGATTTCAATATTGTCGATGACGGTATTGCATTGCTTTTCAAACTCTTGCAATTTGTCACAACTTTTTCCAATTTTCTTCGAAAACGTGTCAACATGATCCACTGCTTTGAAGAATGCGTGCATGTCGTAATAAATCATTAAATTCCAAGATGAAGCTACGACCTCCATTATCCCGATATGATCCAAATATATCGCTGTATTATTTTTCAACTCTAGAACCGATCCACCAGAAGGATCCTGTTCACCTAAAGGTTGTGCACAAACTCCCTTTCTAGCAGAAGCATCTGAAGCCATATTATATTTATCAGTTTTAACTTTTTCGGCTCTTTGGTATAACTGAGCATATTAAATAGCTTTTGCTTCGCTCCACTGAAATTTTCGTATCTTCTTCTTTTATTTCCAATTGACAAACTTTATGAATTGGGCGTTTTAAGATTCTTGATAATGACAATTTGGCCTTCAGCCAGATTTAGCTGCGGTTTCTGGCATTTATACCGCTGTTGCAAAGTTGAAAGATATTCCTCCTTCCATCTTTTCCAAAAGTCTTTCTTAATTTTCTGTATTAATTTCCAACGATCCAAAGATCCAATTGAACGGTCATCCACAGCTTCTGTTGTTCCAATAATCGGTTGTTCCAATTCGCGACAGAATTTTGTTTGTTGTTGTTCCTGTTTGTTTGTTCTTGTTTTTGTGTTTCCCCTTTGTTCGGGGCGGCGGGTGTTCAAAACCGAAGGGAAATACACAGACCGAAAGCGCGCACTGACACTTTTTATTATATTATTCTTTTATTATTATATTGTTCTTTTTTTATTTATATTATTTTGGTTTAATTGAACCAAATTGGACACTAGCGGGTGGAATGCTGCCGGGCGGAGAATTGACAACTGCTGTCAAGATCTCTTATTCCCTTTTGTTACGACTTCGTTTTAGAAGTTTGTTGATGAGCTTTTACGATCCGATGTTGGCGAAACTATACTTACGGGACGAAGACATAATATGAAAAAAACTAGACTAAAGATTTTTGTACTCTAAACCTGTTTTGGGAGGGGAATCTGTCGACATTTATGCTTTCGCCTATACATACATGAGTGCCGCCAATTTGAGTATTTTCATTTTGGTGGGTGCGGGGGTGTATATGTAAATTTGCCAAACACACTCTAGAAAAATCTGAGCAGATCTTTCACATATAGGTGTGGGCAAAGCCCCGACTGCGAATACTGGCTTCTGCGTAGGCCGCGCTTATGTGGGGGGGGGGGGGGGGGTGGAAGGATGTTAGAGAAATGGAAAGTGAGCGCCATATATGCGTTCATATAGACAAGATTCTTTTAGTTCTTTTTAGGCAGGGAAAAGAGTGCGAACAGTTTAGTAGACTGGCGTTTTCTTTTTAATTTAAATTTTAATTGAAAAGATTGTGGTTTTAATTTTTAAATTTTATTCTAAAATTGTGTTTTTGTGGTTGCTGAGGACCATCGTTGGATCGTGGAGCTGAGGCACACTAGAGTGGACAGTATTTTGTCAAAATTTAAAATTCTTTCGTGCCGACACCTAAAACTATTGGACATGATGTAAAAAAATTTTTTTTTAAATTGGGTCGATTGGTCAACGGGAAGACGTGGCACATCGTTTCAGAAAAATTGCTCAGTTCTATGGGGAGCCAAAAATCAAACTCAAAATTTTAAAAAACTTTATTTTCAATATTGTAGGTTTTAGCCATACAAAAAAGATTATTAAGGGGTCAAAACCCAAAATCCAATTTTTGCTTTTTCCACTTTTTTATACTTTTTTTTTTATTAAAAACTGTTAAATATTACTTATATTTGTATTTGTATACTTTATGAAAATCTGCATTAAATTTAAAAAAAAAACTGCGAAAATTCCAAAAACATTTTGTTGTTGGAATTTGGACCCCTTAATGACATTTTTTTCAAGATTCGAATTTGTATTGATAAAGACTACGATACTGCAAAAAAAGTTTTTTAAAATTTTGAGTTTGATTTTTGACACCCCCAGACAACTGAGGAATTTTTAGGTACGATGTGTCACGCACGTTTACCGATCGACCCAATTTTTTTTACATCATGTGCAATAATTTTACGGTCGGCGTAAAAGAAATTTGAAATTTGCTAAAATACGGTCCATTCTAGGGCACACTATGATGCCTGTAGATTCAATACATGCAACTATTGAAAATGAAAATGAACTTAAGCTTAGTCGCACTGAAATTTTTATAAAAGTAGCGAGGTAATGAAACTCAAATATGGTTTTTTAATTTAAATTAATTTAAATTAGAGACCGACCGAAATTCTGTTTTTCGGCCAAAAAAAAAACGGTTTCGCCCGTGTTTTGGATTCGAAAATAAAATGCTGTTATCATTATTATTTTCGGATTTAGCGTGGTAAAATACATAAGGAACGACCAAGTTTTATAATTTATCAAAAGTACTGTCGATCAGTGTTTTTTATTTAATTAAATAATTGCAACTCTTGTCAAGCATTTTTAATCAATATCAATGCAGTAATGCCATTCATCCCACATGCCGGATAAATCAAAAAACAACGATTGGCTAATCCGTTAATTAAACTAAGATATTTTAAAAAAATTAATCGTATTTTAAAATGTAAGTGTAATTGCTACTTAGAATTGAAGGTGCGAGTGGATAAAAGCGGTTAAAAGCTAATTTTACAATTAACTTTTTGGCAAAAGTGAAGTGCCAGGGGTAATCTCTCGCCCATATCCCTCGCAAATTGAAGTATTGATCATAGTTTCGAAGAATCAGAAACGACAATAAAAACATTCCACTAATTTTGTCCTGAAAAAAAATATTAAAAACGTTGAAACTTATTTTCTTCAAAGAATTTGTATGTTACATACTACATACCGAATTTATCCATTCACCGCTTAACAGTTCTCACTCTACTCCTATCGATGTAGATCTACTACTCTCGCGATGATTTTTACTCCTCTGCTACGGTAGTAGATTTGTCTACTTTTCTCAATATATTTTCTACTACTGTTGCAAGAAATCTACTCCTCAAAATTTTATGTGTGTTTCATACAATGCAAAACTAATACTCTTTCTACAAATCTACTACCCCGATTTCTACTACTATCACAGAATTTCTACGCAGAAAACCATATCTACTTCCCTCTTTTGAAATCTACTACTCTGACAGTAATTTCTACTACTCTTCGCAAAAAATTAAATCTTCTTCAAATCTACTCCCCTAAAATCGAATATCTACTACTCGTAGCAAAAAGTGAGAACCCTGCCCCGTCAATTGATTTGCACGCATTTGATATTTTGCTTCTAAATCAGTGCCAGGCACCCCATAGCCTCGCAAGGCTATGCACATATAATATTTTTATGTGCGTGCGCTCGGTTTCGCCTGGCACTGTTCTAAATTCATCTAAATCTGAACCTAAAATTATCGATTTCAGCCTTCTGATACGCCTAATTATGTACTACTTTATTACATTTAAATAAAAAATTTTTTCTTTTATTTTTTCCGTTTCGGCCGAAATTAAAAATATTAAAATTCGACCATTTCGGTTTTAGCCGAAAATATGTTGTAACAACCTATTTTGCCAAAATAATTTTTTGACAAAAATGAGCTATAGCCAAAAAAAAATAATTTATTTGGAGCTCGATAAAATCTGAATTTAACTAAAAAAAGAAGGGTAAGCCATACAACAACAAACAATTTCGTTTTTTGTAATTTTCTGACAGTGATTTGTTGTGTGTGTCTCAAGCTACGGTCAGGTTAGGCAAATATTAGCCCAAATACTGGGAAAATAAAATACTGAGAAAATAAAATACTGGTTCAGTCATATACGATTTTAGTTGATTTTAAAAATATCTGAGTGTATTTGGGGAAATATTTGCCTAATCTGACCGTAGCTTCAGTCACACACAATATTGAGATTCACTTGTTAACAGTCTTAAGCTGGACTTTTAAAAAACTTCTGTGTTGTATCATGACTTTTTCCCCTGATAGAGACGTCTTGGATTAACAAAAATTTCCGAAAGAGTGCTGATGATGATTTTGTGGCTAAAATCCGAAACAGCTGTACACTCTGCCAAGTCTGGTTTTTGCTTGTTGTTGTAACAACCTATTTTGCCAACAAATTTGTTTTGTAAAAATGAGCTATACCCAAAAATTGATAATAAATGATAAATAAAAAAAGAGTAAAAAACTAGAGAGTGGACTATCTTCGGCTATACCGAAGTTGAAATACCCCCACACAGTAGGAAGAAGTACCTCGAACATATAAAAATGTGGTCTCAAGACCCTATTTTGAGCCAATTATAGGTGGTTTTGGAGCCCGGACCATGTCCAAAATCCATTTCTAAAAATTTCCAATTAAATCCACAAAAAAAAAAAAAATTGGTCTCAAGACCCCATTTAGACCCTTATATATGTGGCTTCGGAACCTCGGACCATGTCAAAAATACGTTTCTAAACATTTCCAATCGAATACAACAATAAAAAATTTTTACCTTTTTTTTCGGTGTATGGGAGCCACGCCCAGTTTTTGTCCGATTTGGCTGATTCTCGAACTTGATCTCAGTTTTCACGAGAAAAACATGTACCCAAAGTTTCAAGTCGATATCTCCAAAACTGCGACCGCTATCGTGCGGACGGACAGACGGACAGACGGACAGACGGACAGACGGACAGACGGACAGACGGACAGACAGACGGACATCGCGAAATCGACTCAGGAGGTGATACTGATCAAGAATATATATACTTTTCCATACCGGACACGCCTCCTTATGGGCGTTACAAACGTTGTGACAAAGTGAGTATACCCTGCCACAGTGAGTGTGGGGGTATAACAAGTTTTTTAAAATATAACCCTTTAACCTACTAAAAAGCAGAAAATAAATTTCCTTTAAATTAATTTCCGCAATTTCGATTTAAAATTAAGGGTTTTTGGCGACTTCAAAATTTGCAGTGATATTAGGAACAAAGTAGCCAAAAACCCTTAATTTTAAATCGAAATTGCGGAAATTAATTTAAAGGAAATTTATTTTCTGCTTTTTAGTCGGTTAAAGGGTTATATTTTAAAAAACTTGTTTTTTACTCTTTTTTTATTTTTCCCTTTTTTTTTAAAAAATTTTTTTTTTTCGGTATATTTCTTTCTAATTTATATTTTGCCCGTATAGTTTTTCTTCTTCAATTTTTACATTTAAAAAATTTTTTTTGATTTAAAAAAAAAAATTGTTCCCCCCTTTTTCCCCCCTTTTTTTTCCTTTTTTACTCTTTTTCCCCAATGCTAGCCTAAGTGAAAAATTTCAGCCCTGTAGCTTAAAAAATACGAAAGTTAGAACTTTAAACTGGCTCCATTCCGCTCCCCTTTGCCCCCACACCCCCCTTTCCAAAGGGTATAAAAAATCATTTTGTCACTAAGAACCCACCTACCAAATCATCATTGTAGCTTGAAGGAATCGGAAGTTATGCCATGTTTAAAAAAAAAAGGTTTGAGTCCCCCCACGGCCCCCTACGCCTCTGATGGACCCCAAAATTTAATAGAATGCATTGTCACCGGAGTTCTATCAGTGTTCCAAATTTCAGCTCTCTAGCTTATGTGGAAGTGTTTGAAAAAGCTCGCCGCAGATTTGAGGATATATATATATATATATATATATAGTCCGCCCAAAGCAAGTTAATATAAGGGTTATAAAAAAAACAAGCGATTTCGGTCGGTCTCTACATATAGCCATGACCCATTGAAGAATATTCAATGGGAGCCAATGTTACTATATTAAGAAGATATTAAGAAGGTGGCATGAGAATAAGTGATGCTTCGGTTGCCCAAATCCTTTATTTATATCATTTTAAAACTACCTAAATACATAATACGCATCTTGTGTATACATCTATGCAAAGATAGCATGCAAAGGAATTTCCCACCATCTACACACAAAAAAAAAAGTAGGTAAATCTAACCAAAAAAGACGATTAAAAATGCAGCAACCAAGAAACGTTGTAAATGGAACCGACTCAAAGTTGTTGGCGAACAATCAAATTTTGTTGGCGTACAATTAAAAATTGTTCGTATAATACTTTATGGAAGACAGAGAAAGCAATTATCCAATTGAGCGAAAAAAAAAATAGATACATATTAGAAAAAGAATGCAAGAAAAAGATAGCTGATGTGTTTGGTATTTCTGTAGATGTGTTGTATTGAAATATATTTATGAAGCTTAAAATAATTTAATGTAAGCCCAAGACTTTTAAAACGAGATAATTTACATTTCGTACACAAATTTGTCGGGCAACATCATTTCTACTGCGAATATATATAATATTCATTACTTAGAACTAACGCGCTTCCACAAAACGCAATATTTTAATATTTCATTAAGTTTACAATAATATTGTAATATTGAAATTAATGTTTTCCCTGGAAAAAACGAGCTGAAAAACATTCTGCACAATTTTTAAAATCGTAATATCACAATATTTGTTAATAATTAATTATAACATAGTCATAATTTGATTTTAAAAATTGTTTTCGAAATATCAAAAATGTAAAATGTAAACAAATTGGACGCCATCTTCAAGTGCTGCGAAAATTCGATTTTTTTGTATTCGATACAACCGGATACTTTCTTGTGAATACTTAATACTTTTTACGATAATTTTCATTCAATTTTGATTTGAAGTAAAATCTCTGAGTAAAGTAAATGCACGTAGCAATTGCTCTAAGACGTTTTTATTATTACGACCCAACAATTTTCATACAAACTTCCCTAAAATACCAAGAATAGTATCGCATACTAATGGATCCAAGTACTTCATGAGTCAAGTGCCGAATATAAATTATTCATATATTATGCAGCACTTGTTGCTTTGAGAGCGTAAACGAGACAGCCATATATAATAATTTTTCTCTCTTGTATTAAATGTCATGCTGTTTCAGAATTATGAAATATTTGCGGCATGGTTGCATTTCTGCATCGAGCGATGACATTGCGAATCATATGCCGAAATACGACCATGCTGGCAAATCATTTGACAATTTTTTGACGATTAGATTAACCACAACAATTGTAATTGTTGTTTGTGTTTTCCATATAAAATAAAAAATTGTTTTTTTACAACGTTTTTTGGTTAGATTAACCTATCTTTTTTTTTTCTGTGTACAAGCTATCAATAAATAAAAAAGAGTAAAAGACAAGTTTTTTAAAATATAACCCTTTAACCGACTAAAAAGCAGAAAATAAATTCCCTTTAAATTAATTTCCGCAATTTCGATTTAAAATTAAGGGTTTTTGGGAACAAATGTCCGATTTTGAAGTAGCCAAAAAACTCTTAATTTTAAATCAAAATTGGGGAAATTAATTGAAAGGGAATTTATTTTCTGCTTTTTAAAAAACTTGTTTTTGTACTCTTTTTTATTTTCCACTTTTTTGAAAATTTTGTTACCGTTTTTTAAAAATTTGTTTACCTTTTTATAAAAAATACCCCCCTTTTTTTATTTTTTTCCCGAATGCGAACCTAAGTACAAAATTGATCAGCATCACCTCTTGAGTCGATTTAGCCATGTTTAAAAAGGGATTTTCAACATGGTCCGAGCTTCCAAACCCACATATAATGAATTGGAAATTTTTAGAAACGGATTTTTAAGTCCGAGTTTCCAAATATAAAAGGTTCAAAATGAGCCTTGAGACCAAGTTTTTCTTTGGTCGAGGTACTTCTAAATGGATCATACTTTGTGGGGGTATTTTAGTTTCGGCATAGCCGAAGATTGTTGAATTCTCTAGTTTATTATTAAAAATAAATTCAAATATTATACAGTGACTCGCTTGGCTCAAAACTTCACATTAATAATACGCGTAAATATTTTGTAGGTTCATTTCATCAGAATTCGACAGATAATAAAAATTGGCGGAATAGACGTTCGCAAAAACTGGATAAGATGGAATTACTAAACTTACAAAGTTCACTTCAAAGCGAAATTCAAGCAAAGGCTGTTATATCCGATGAATTAAGCCAAACAAGGGCGGAACTGATTGCAACACAAAAGTGAGTATACAAAATTTGTACACTGAAAGAAAAAACATGTTATAAAATTAAATACTTTTTTTAACTTTGCATTTTAAAACATAGTTTTTTCTGCGGTACATTTATGTTTTCTTTTTTAAAACAAATGATTTCAATTTCAATCGTCTTGCTCTTTCGTTAGTCGTTTGAAATGGATAATACTGTTGTTCTTTTCTATTTCAAAAAATCATAGTATGTTTAAAAAATCAAAGTATAGTTTTAGGGAGTTTTTTAAAAGAATTCAAAGTATGCTTTTAGTACAAAATATGTATATATAATACATTTAGACTCTGATAAACAATGCTAACAGTAGACCAACCTGTTGAGCGTTTAGCGCGCCATCCAAACTCCGTAGGCGTGGGTTCGAATTCCGATCTCGAATTTGAGAACTACACCCAGAGAAATCTTCATGTATTTTAATTAACACGATTCATGTTATATTTACATGAAAAACATTTGTACGGAAAACAAAAACAATTCCAAAAAACTACAACTACATTGTCAAAAATCGAAGCAAAACGCACACATTCACAGAAATGAGAAAAAATTTTCGAAGCAAAACGCACACATTCACAGAAATGAGAAAAATTTTCAAAGCAAAACACACACATTTACACAAATGAGAAATTTTTTTTTTTAAAATAAACATATATTCTGTCAAATGGAAAATTTGAAAATAAACAGAAGAAATTTTGGAATTTCAAAACAAATTTGTTTTTGGTGCCCTGAACGAAAGAAGCTCAGTGGCACAGCTTGTAGATGCGGCAAATAGAAATGTATAGATTTCAAATACAGATTGGTCTTTGGACGACATGAATCTATGAAGCGCAGTAGCACAGAAGATAAAGTGATGAACTCAAGATCCGAAGGTCCGGCGTTCAAATCCAGTTCAGTGTGAAAAGGTATCTATTTGAAATGGTAATATTAATTTGAAAATAAGTTAAAGTATGGTAAATAAGTTGCTTAGAGGAACTGTGGTTTACAATTTTATAAAAAAAGATTAAATTAAAAAAACTTTTTCCGGAACGGGGATTCGATCCCGTACTTCCGTTGATGAGGCCAACTGCCTAATTTTTTTCATAAAAAAAAATTTTCATAAAAAAAAATGTTTTAAAATTGAACATTTGCGTTTTAAAATTTGTTTTTGGCACACGTGTTTTAAAATTGAACAAATCTGTACAAAGCTCTATTTTAAAAACCAAATCGTTCAATTTTAAAAAATTTTCCTCTCAGTGTACAAACAAATCGATACCTATGTATCGATACAACCATCCTATGTCCGTTTTCATGATAATCGTATTTTTGGATTCCTTAGAAGAAGCTGCATCGAATAGGCTATTGTGGTTTGTGAAAATCTGACCGGAAGTGGTTAAAAAACAAGGAAATAAGAAAGTTCTATGTCCACAGTAGGATTTATTTCGTGTGCACAATGGCGCAATGTCCAAATTTTGAGTTGTTGTCTTTGCTTATTTCATAAAATCATAAAAAAAGGTTATTGTATTAGATTTTTGACACATGAAAATTCCTTCATTTTTATTTTCAAACTGTGAAATTTGATTGTTTTATATGAAAAAAACCAGCTCCTTCTAGTGTTTCAAACAATAAATTTTTTTTGGTTTGTGTTTTTGATAAAAAAAACAAATTCAATTTCAAAGAGCACAGTTATACCAGAGAATGTTAATTATACACAAAAAAAAATTATCACTTGGCGCGAGGTTGTGGTAACAAATATTCGTCTGCAGCTCTAGTTGAGAGAGACCCAACTTCGCTTGTAATTCCAGAAGAAACGCTAAAATGTTCAATTCGGATATAACCACAGAATAGTAGATTGAAGCAGACACTTTTTTTCAGCTGACAGAACATTTCAAATAAAAAAGCTACCACAACCGAATCCACAATCGCGTGTAGCAACTGAATTCGCTTGTGAACCGTGACAACTAACAGTGATGCCATGTAGGAAGCAAAAAACCAGTGTTGCAAATTAATTTTTGTTTTAACTTTTGTGTTTTTTTTATTGATTTCTTCCTTTTAATCAAAGTTTCTTTTATCAAAATTCACAAAAATAAACATTTGACCAGCCATTACAAAGGCTGCAAACTAATTCAGAAAAATGGTTGAAGGCTTACGCCCATGTCACACAGGCGTCCTTTGATTTGAATTTTTACTCTGTTTTACGCTGTTTTAATTTTTTGATGCGTGCCACACGCAAAAATATTTGACGCCAGGTCAATCTGACACCTTTTATCTTTATGTCACAAAAGGGTTGCTATAAGTGGTATACACTTACGATTTATCGTATGCCATGTATAGTATGCGAGAATTTCGCTAATGTAGATGGGGGTAATGGAAGTTTTTTTTGGACAATTTCGGGGCCATAGAGATTATTTTAATCAATATGTACAAACATTTTCTTTTTTCTTCGATGAAGATCGATATGTTTTAAATTGATTCATAAAATATTTCATTAAAACATTCATTTGTAATAGCGTCCTTTAATTACATTACATATTTCTTTAACAAATTTAGCAATTTAAATAACACTCTTTTGACTGATAACCCCACCTTGAAGCTGGCGTCGAAAAAAAACCTGAAAAAGTATTACCTCGCTCTTTCAATTAGTGTTCATTTTTAATATTGCCAAACCACAAAAATTTTAATTTGGCAAACAACAAAAATTTGTCGCGCCCCTTTAGTATATCACCCATCACTATTTTTGTCCATCACTATTATGCATCCATATTGTTTATCTTTTACGTATCTACACCCAGAAAACAAAAAACTGTTGGGGCAGCAGAATTTTCGGCCAACCGAATGCTAGCGGCTGTCACAACATCTATTTTCAGATGTTGCAGCATCTACTTTCAGATGTTGCAGCATCTACTATCTGTTGTCCCAACTAGAGACCGACCGAAATCGCTTTTTTTAATTTCGGCCGAAACCGAAATGGCCGAAATTTTTTATTTTTTTTTTCGGCCGGAACCGAAATGGCCGAATTTTTATTTTTTTTAATTTCGGCCGAAACCGAAGCCGAAACCGAAAAAATAAAAGAAACAATTGTGAGATTTAATGTAATAAAGTGGGACATAATTAAGATTATCACTAGGCTGAAATCGATCGCATATTCATAGTCAAATTTAGTAGCTGCTAAACTTTAGAACCAGCTTAGTAGCTGCCAGTTCAGTGTATTATCTGTCAACTTAGTAGATTACTAAAGTTAAGTTGGAGCTTAATTTGACTATGAATATGGGCCGATCATTTTAAGTTCAGATCATGAATTAGATGAATTTAGAAGCAAACTATCAAATGCGTGGAAATCAAGAGTGGTAGAAATTACTTTCAGGGTAGTAGATTTCAATAGAGGGGAATAGATATGGGTTTATGCGTAGAGTACTAGAAAACCCCCCCCCCCCCCTGGTTACGTCCCTGGTTTTGGGTAATGATTTGGTAACATGTTGATTCTGAAAATTTGAAGTCCGCCCACAGCCACGCCTAAAAATTTGTAAAGCTCTGTAACTCGGGTCCTATCCAAGGAATTTCGCTGCAATTTTGGATTTGGTGCTGGGTGGTGAATGGGCTGAGGGTTGAGTATGGAAATTAAAGATCAGCCCACTGCCACGCCTTCAAATTTGTAAAGCTCTGTAACTCGGGTCCTATCCAAGGGATTTCGCTGCAATTTTGGATTTGGTGCTGGGTGATGAATGGGCTGAGGGTTGAGTGTGGAAATTAAAGATCAGCCCACTTCCTTTTAATCAAAGTTTCTTTTATCAAAATTCACAAAAATAAACATTTGACCAGCCATTACAAAGGCTGCAAACTTATTCAGAAAAATAGTTGAAGGCTTAAGCCCATGTCACACAGGCGTCCTTTGATTTGAATTTTTACTCTGTTTTACGCTGTTTTAATTTTTTGATGCGTGCCACACGCAAAAATATTTGACGCCAGGTCAATCTGACACCTTTTATCTTTATGTCACAAAAGGGTTGCTATAAGTGGTATACACTTACGATTTATCGTATGCCATGTATAGTATGCGAGAATTTCGCTAATGTAGATGGGGGTAATGGAAGTTTTTTTTGGACAATTTCGGGGCCATAGAGATTATTTTAATCAATATGTACAAACATTTTCATTTTTCTTCGATGAAGATCGATATGTTTTAAATTGATTCATAAAATATTTCATTAAAACATTCATTTGTAATAGCGTCCTTTAATTACATTACATATTTCTTTAACAAATTTAGCAATTTAAATAACACTCTTTTGACTGATAACCCCACCTTGAAGCTGGCGTCGAAAAAAAACCTGAAAAAGTATTACCTCGCTCTTTCAATTAGTGTTCATTTTTAATATTGCCAAACCACAAAAATTTTAATTTGGCAAACAACAAAAATTTGTCGCACCCCTTTAGTATATCACCCATCACTATTTTTGTCCATCACTATTATGCATCCATATTGTTTATCTTTTACGCATCTACACCCAGAAAACAAAAAACTGTTGGGGCAGCAGAATTTTCGGCCAACCGAATGCTAGCGGCTGTCACAACATCTACTTTCAGATGTTGCAGCATCTACTTTCAGATGTTGCAGCATCTACTTTTAGATGTTGCAGCATCTACTATCTGTTGTCCCAACTAGAGACCGACCGAAATCGCTTTTTTTAATTTCGGCCGAAACTGAAATGGCCGAAATTTTTTATTTTTTTTTTCGGCCGGAACCGAAATGGCCGAATTATTATTTTTTTAATTTCGGCCGAAACCGAAGCCGAAACCGAAAAAATAAAAGAAACAATTGTGAGATTTAATGTAATAAAGTGGGACATAATTCAGATTATCAGTAGGCTGAAATCGATCGCATATTCATAGTCAAATTTAGTAGCTGCTAAACTTTAGAACCAGCTTAGTAGCTGCCAGTTCAGTGTATTATCTGTCAACTTAGTAGATTACTAAAGTTAAGTTGGAGCTTAATTTGACTATGAATATGGGCCGATCATTTTAAGTTCAGATCATGAATTAGATGAATTTAGAAGCAAACTATCAAATGCGTGGAAATCAAGAGTGGTAGAAATTACTTTCAGGGTAGTAGATTTCAATAGAGGGGAATAGATATGGGTTTATGCGTAGAGTAATAGAAATTCTACGAGAGTAGTAGAAATTTCTGTCGGGGAAGCAGATTTGTAGAAAGAATAGTACTTTTGCATTGTATGAAACTCACATAATATTTTGAGGAGTAGATTTCTTACCATAGTAGTAGAAAATATCTTGAGGAAAGTAGAAAAATCTGCTACCGAAGTAGAGGAGTAGAAATTTATAAATCATTGCGAGAGTATTAGATCTACTCCAATAGGACATGTCTTCTTTGTCGCTTCTGATTCTTCGAAACTATGATCAATGCTTAAATTTGTGTTACATACCGCTTTTATCCACTTGGTTGTTCCTTATGTATTTTGATACGCTAAATCCGAAAATAATAATTAAATTTTCCAGCACGCACCATTTTTCTGCAAACGCCACAAAAGTTGCATTTTTGGTGCTGTAAAAATTTCATTTTTATTATTTTCGTATCCAGCATGGCAAAATACATAAGAATTTATCTATAAAGTATATTTAACACACAAAACGTTCAGTTCTGTCGATCAGTGTAACCTTTGTTATTTATTTGTTACTTTTTCTATCAAACCGAAATTTTCGGCGGAAATATAGGAATTTCGGCCGAAAACGAAATTTGGCCGAAAGCGATATTTTATTTTTCGGCCGAATCCGAAACACGGCCGAAACAGCTTTTTTTGGCCGAAAAGCCGAAAAACCGAAACCGAATTTCGGTCGGTCTCTAGTCCCAACATCTACTGTCTGACGCAGCAACATCTCTCTGATACTGCAAAAAGAATGTCAAAAATAATGCTAACGTGTAAGAGCAAGACAACAATTTAAATTGTGCAAATGAAAAAAATATACAAAAAAAAAGTATTACGAAAAAGAATGTAAGAAAAAGAAAGCAAATGTGTTTGATGTTGCCTTGTAAAACTAGAGAAATAATTTTATAATTAAATTTCATATATAAACACAAGACTTTTAATGCGAAATAATTCTCGATTCTTACACGAATTTGATGGGCAACATACTTTTTACTGCAAATACATATGGTGTTTTATATCCACAATTAACGCGCTTTCATAAAACGCAATATTTAATAATTTCATTAAATTCGCAGAAAATTTTAAATGTTGAAATACGTGTTTTTCGGAAATTAACAAAATAGAAACTATTCCGCACAATTTTTCGAACCATAAAACACTTCTTTTTGTTTGCAATTCATTATAGTTTAATCATAATTAGGTTTTAAAAATATTTTCTAGATGCGTAATAGATAAACAAGATGGATGCATAATAGTGATGGGTGATATACTAAAGGGGATGCCACACCGGCGTCAATTGACGCTGACAAATTTTTGTTGTTTGCCAAATTAAAATTTTTGTGGCTTGGCAAAATAAAAATGAACACTAATTGAAAGAGCGAGTGAATATTTTTTCAAAAGAGTGTTATTTTAATTGCTAAATTTGTTAAAGAAATACGTAATGAAATTAAAGGCCGCTATTACAAATGAATATTTTAATGAAATATTTTATGAATCAATTTAAAACATATTGATCTTCATCGAAGAAAAAAAGAAATTGTTTGTACATATTGATTAAAATAATCTCTATGGCCCCGAAATTGTCCAAAAAAACTTCCATTACCCCAATATACATAAGCGAAATTCTCGCATACTATACATCGCATACGATAAATCGTAAGTGTAGACCACTTATAGCAACCCTTTTGTGACATAAAGATAAAAGGTGTCACGCATCCAAAAATTAAAATGCGTAAATCAGAATCCAAATCGAACACCAAACCCCCCCCCCCCCCCTGGTCCCTGGTTTTGGGTAATGAATTGGTAACATGTTGATTCTGAAAATTTGAAGTCCGCCCACAGTAAGGCATTCAATCCCGAAGTGTTTTTGAAAATCCCGGGATTTCGGGATTTGAAATTACAATCCCGGGATCCCGGGATTTGTTCGGGATTTTCCAATTAAATACAATAATTAATATAAAATTAAAGAAAAAATTGTTGCAACAATATTATAAGTTTAATTTCATTTAAATTCGACAAAGAAATAATATTTATTAAATATAGCATTAAACAAAACAAATAATATTTAAAATAAATAAGTCGAACAAAAAGTAATTCTTTTTAAATTACATTGATCGAACAATTTTTTTTTGCCACCTGAATCTGAATATTATCATAAAATTCAGCCAGCTCCATTTCATGCTACACACGAAAAAGTTACATTCAGTAGTTTTAGTATTATAGCTAGAACGGATACACGAACTGTTGTTTAAAACATATATCTTTTTTGTAAAAAAAAAAAATTTTTTAAATTCACAAAATTTTATTCAGATCGATAAAAATTGTTTGTTAACCGTTATTGACAAAAATGTTGTCAATTTTTATGTGTGTGTAGCACTAAATCTGCAAAAGTGGGTTTTTTTAATTTACCAATTAGATTGGATGTAAATGCCCGGCTGTATTTTTGTAGAAAACCGTCAAAAATATCTTAAACAATGCATAAAAAAATGCATTTTTGAATCCCGGGATTCCGGACTCAAAATCCCGGGATTCCGGGATTGAGAAAACTTCCGGGATCCCGGGATTTCGGGATTCGGGATCCCGGGATTGAATGCCTTAGCCCACAGCCACGCCTAAAAATTTGTAAACGCCTTCAAATTTTTAAAGCTCTACAACTCGGGTCCTATTCAAGGGATTTCGCTGAAATTTTGGATTTGGTGCTGGAAGTGGGAGGTGAATGGGCAGAGGGTTGACTATGGAAATTTAAGATCAAAAATGTACTTTTTTGTAAGGTTTTTTCTTTCAATATTTTTTGTTTTTTTGTGTAGACTACCAAATGTTTTGCTTGAGTCACTCTGAAAACAACTAGCTAAATTATTATTAACAAGTGAGTAAGTTTCAGTCGGGCAAGCCGACTTATGTATACCCTACACCTACTGGGCCATACTGTATCCACCATGTTGAATTTTGAAAATGCGGCATCAAATTCGAAATCAGCGACCCCGAAAACCCCACTATACAAAATTTCATACTGTTTTAATGAAATCTTAAAATTTCGGCCGCCATATTGGTTCCGCCATCTTGAATTTTAAAGTTCCGACATCAAATTCGAAATCAGCGACCCCGAAAACCCCACTATACAAAATTTCATACTGTTTTGATGAAATCTTAAAATTTCGGTAAAAACACGATTTTTACTTATATAGGCGTGGCAGTCGACCGATTCCGCCCATTTTCAATACCAACTCCTTCTAGGGCCTAAAAAGGATTAATCCAAAATTTGGGATCCCTAGCTTTCTTCTAGCTCCTGCAATCGTGTTTGCAAGAAAAGAGGACGGACAGACGGATAGGGCTAAATCAACTCAGGAGGTGACGCTGATCAAGAATATATATACTTTTCCATACCGGACACTTCTCCTTCTTGGTGTTACAAACATCAGACCAAAGTGAATATACCCATACCTCATGAGGTGTAGGGTATAAAAATAGTGATATGGATTTACTTTTTGTTTCGGTAAAACCTTTTCCTGAAATTGTTCAAAAAGAAAAAGCCAGTTGAAGAGTTTCCAAAAAGTGGTACTTTTCCGTACATTTAGAAACTATGAAACTTAATTTTTTCCATAAAGCATTCATGTTCCATGTCGCCACGGAAAGAATATTCAGTTCGAATGGCTTATGCCAACATAAATTGGAACTTATACAATTCCTCAATTCATACTGTATAGATGTAATGCTAATTTCAGAGACCCATTTGACCCAAAAACACATTTTTAGTATACCCGGATACAAGTTGTACGACACTAAACACCCAGGTGGTAAAGCTCGAGGCGGATCAGCGATTCTAATTAAGGACAGAATCAAACACTATGTTTTACATGAATTTTGCACCGAGTATTTGCAAGCCACCAGCATATGCCTTGATGAATACATAAAAGGACTAACAATATCGGCAATTTACTGTCCACCCAGCTCCAAAATAACTGAACAGCAGTTTCAGACATTTTTTGCAACCCTTGGGCAAAAATTTCTCGTAGCTGGAGATTTTAATGCCAAACACACTTATTGGGGCTCTCGTCTGATTTCGCCCAAAGGAAGATTACTATGGAATACTACCAGCAGACTGGGCCTAGATGTGGTTTCGTCAGGCACGCCAACATACTGGCCATCAGACAGACGCAAAATTCCAGACGTTATTGATTTTGCAGTAATCAAGACCCTTAAACGAACTCAACTAACCATTGAGTCTTCAGTGGAACTCTCGTCTGACCACACACCCACTATAATTACAGTAAAATATGTGCCAAATTTAGAAGTCAACCCACCCGAAAAACTCACCAGTATGCATACGAATTGGCTTAAATTCAGAAAATATATAAGTTCACACATTACCCTGCATATGTCACTGAAAACTGAGGAGCAACTGAATGCGGCAGTGCGTAACTTTACCCTTCTACTTAAAAACGCAGCACTGGCAGCGACCCCAAAAATCAATAACACTACCCAAAAAAAGGAATTTGTGCCACAAAATATAGCTGCGCTCTTAACAGAAAAGAGATCAATAAGGCGTGATTGGCAAAAGTTCAGATCACCCTATCTGAAAAAAAAGCTGACCCTCATTACACGAAAACTCCATAATGAACTGAAGGCGAAAAACGAGAATGATCTGCATCAATTCATGGCTTACACCGACGAGCTCAACAAATTACTCTCTTTGGCGAATGCAAATTACCCGTTACCACAGCTCGCAACCTGGTCAAATTTTAACCCACTACTCATCAGAAGAAAAGCACTTATGGACGATATTGCCAAGTTGAACCCAAAAAAAACTCCAGGACATGACTTAATAACGGCTAAAATAGTGAAAGAGCTGCCATCAATTGCTGTTTCCCACTTATTGCATATATATAATGCTATATTAGAATTCGTCACTACCCAACTGGTTTCATCGCATTGTTGAATTGATCAAAAAAACATTCGAGAAAAAACAATACTGCTCAGCAGTATTCCTCGACATCACCCAAGCCTTTGATAAGATATGGCATAGAGGATTGATATCCAAACTATAGAAACTAATACCCGCAAGCGTGCACATTTTGCTTGACAACTACTTGACCCACACAACTACTTGTACCCCAGGGCAGCGTCCTCGGACCCCTGCTGTATATACTCTATGCAGCTGATATGCCCACTTATGATCAGACCCTCATCTCAACATTTGCCGATGACACCGCAATATTGTGGTCACACTCAGACCCCAAAATGGCATCACAACACGTGCAACAGCATTTAATCACTTTGCAAAATTGGTTAGCTCAGTGGAGAATTAAAGTCAATGAGTCTAAGAGCGTTCATCTAACCTTCACCCTAAGGAAAGATACTTGCCCCACCCTTAAAATAAATGGTAGTGTAATACCACAGTGTCGTGAAACCAAATACCTTGGTATGCATCTCGATCGCAGGCTCACTTGGAAAAGGCATCGAAAAATACACAAATCAAATTAAAAAAAATCGAACTAAATTGGCTCCTTTCGAAACAATCAAATCTCAACACCAAGTACAAAATCCAATTATATAAAAGCGTAATTAAACCCATATGGACATATGGGATTGAGCTCTGGGGAACAGCATCTCCATCAAATGTTGAGAAATTACAAAGAATGCAGTCGAAAGTTCTGCGTCAAATCCTTGCAGCTCCATGGTTTATAAGAAATGCACAAATCCATCGAGATTATCAAATACCGACAAAGTGCAAAGATAAGCTTAAGCTGCATCCAAATACGTCTAAAGCGTAACTATTCTATAGCTTTTGAATAGATAGCCCCGTAACCCTCAGCAACTCCAACATATCGCATATGACGCCATCCGGACGATGCCAACATCCACCGATGTCAACATCGCCTTGATGACGCTCCTATGAATGATAACTACATAGGTTGTCCAAATCGTTGGATTAGGTCAACTAGTAAATTATAATGTGAAATTTGTATTTAATGTGAAATTTGTACCGTTAAAAATTATTGTTAGTTATAAGTTTTAGAAGATCCAATAAATAAAAATGAATTTACAAAAAAAAAAAAAAGTTTCATATTTTCATTTAAAGGGAATTATCTTCGGTCTGACCCTGCACATGCGAGTACGATACACAGTGTGACCAGAAGACTAAAGAAAAAATATTCCACTTTTGTTTGAAAGTGGAATATTTATACTCCACTTTAAAATTTTTATATTCCACTTTTTTATTCCACTTGGAAAATTTAATATTCCATTTTTATTACACTTATACAAACAAAATATTTAAAAGGAACACAAAAAATTTAACATAATATGGCACTAAAAAAGTAAAATAATACTTTGATATACACAAAAGTCAAATAACTGAAGGTAGTACTTTTTGTATGACATTTGACTCACTCCCACTCTGGTCACGCTGACGATACATTCTGAGACCGAAAATCGTTATTTTATCGATAGTTTTTCTATATTTTATGGATATTTTATTCATAATTTTTCGATATTTTATCGAAATTTTTCGATTGTTTGTCGATAATTTCCATTTCCAATTCATTCCCGATTCATTTCACAATTTTATTCCAATTCCATTTGGTTCCATTTTTATTCCCATTTCGTTCCCGACATAATTTCCAATCAAATACAAGAAACGGAGTCCAAATCGGCTAAGTATTTCTCAAGATAAAGGAAAATATTTAGTACAAATTTGGCGGCCATTTTGTATGGGAGGTATTAGGATTTGTCGACATTTTATCGAACATTTTTTTTGCCGATAATTTTTTTGATATTTTTCGATTATTGAAAAATTATGGATAAAATATCAATACATTTTCGAAAAAATATTTTTGAATATTTATCGATAATTTCCATTTCTTGATCCATTTATGGCGCTATTTTTAATGTAAAACAAAAAAATTATTTAAAAATTCTGATATTAAAAATTACCTCGCGATAATAATAATTCCCTCCTTGCCTGCTAGCTCGATCGCGACGCGTGAGTTCGGAACCCTCACAAAACGAGCACCAGGGATAGAACAAAACGAATATATGAAAACCCGATAACTCAATTTTCGAAAACTACGCTGCCGTATATATACGGAAACCGAAATCTACCCGGCACAAAGCGAAAAATTTAGCAACAAAACATATATTTTGAACACTACTAACAAAATTATGCTTTTGAAGCACTCTCGAATTACGGGATCAGAACGACTGACTGAATCACTCGCACGATTCTTCACAGAATCAAATTAACCAGCGAACTTCAATAAAATAGAAGTCCAGCAACAACTTGGCTCGAGTTTATAACGCCATAAAACACAAAGGGGAAAGAAAGGATAGGGGACCAAAAGTCCACAAAACTGAAGGGAAACCATTTTAACTATTTTAACTAAAAACTCAAGGGTCACTACTTTGACCAGTAAACAAATGGCCAACTTGCCGCAATAAGCTACACTAGCTGGTGGACATAACACCAGCACAGAAAAATACTCCCTTTCGTATAATTCAAAAATCCTCCGGGCGCCAATCTCCGATCCAACGTTACAAACTCCAAAACACTATCACTCGAAAAATCTCAAAAAAACGAACACTTAAAATCTACAAGTATAACTCCACAACAAATTTTATAAATTAAAACTATTCAAAATCGCGGGTCTCTTTTTTCAAGCATTTTTCCTCTGCTCTCAAAGAACTGCTTATAAAATAAACATTTTTAATTTTTTTCGTAACATTTTTTTTTATTTTTAAAAGCAATCTATTTTAATTTACTTTTTATTAACATTAAAAAAAAGTTATTCTGTTAATTTTTTTCGAATTTTTTGTACCTTTATTAAATTCTGCACAATTACTTCACAAAAAGAGGAATTTCGTACAGATATTTGAGGAACGCTACAAAGTTAGTTTAAATGGTGTCAAAAATATTATAATAAGTTCAGAGATACCTCTTCTCTCATATATATATGCCGAAATTTGGAAGAAAAAAGAGTCCAAGAGATCAGAAATTTGATAAAAAGGCCTTTATAATCAAAAATAAATTAATATCAATTCGAGATTTGACAAAAAAATTAAACCAATGCTTCTATGGTCCATAGAGTGAAGCAAAGCCATAATAAAAAACCAAAAGTACCAAACAAAAGTGAAAGACAAGTGAAAGTCGGGATAACAAGGCTTCGAAAATTGAACGACCAATTGTTTCGAGATGCAGTTGAATGCATTATAATGAATAACGAAACTTTTGTTAAAATGGACTCAAGAACATTACGAGGTTCCCAATTTTACATAAAAGAAAGAGGCGGTACTGTCGACCAGTCAATATTAATAAATGGAATAGAAAAATGTTGCGGGAAAGATCTTATCTGGAAGGGTTTTTTGCACTGACGACCTTATAATTAGAAATTTTTAAAAATGGACACTATATCTACCGAAATTTTCAATAAAGAGTTTCTATAGAGCTGCCTTATACTATTTTTAGAAAAACATAATGTGTTAACCCTTTCTTGGCCCGATTTAGCTACTACAAGCCACCCCCGTTCAACACTGGCTTTGATAGAACTAAATAACGTAAAATAACTCAAAATATGAGAGCCCGCTAAATGATTCGTAATTTCTCCCAATTGAGAGCTATTGAGCTATTGTCTTGATGAAGAATTGTCGAGTTGCTAGTGACGTGGAATAAATTCAAAAAAACTTGCGTAAGGCAAGCAGTACCGTTAATGAAGCTGTTGTGCGGAATTCAAAAAAGCGACCAACACGAAAAATTCGGATAAAATAAATAAAATAACTTTTTTTTTTAAATGTTAATGAAAAATAATTTAAAATAAAATGCTTTTTGATACAAAAAAATGTTCACGAAAAAAATTGAAAACCTTTATTTTACAAGTAAAACAAGATTTGCAGTTTCTTTTCGGTACAGTCCTTAGACTCATATCGTGCCTATATTTCAAAATAGAAACCAAATAGAATTTGTGGAAAATCTTTTCAGAATTCCCTAGAGTGAACAAATTTATATAAATCTTACCCTCCAAATGAAAAATCAAAATTTGCTGGCACCCATGAATGTATAAGTATAGCATTATTCTTGATGAAATAAACAAACAAAATGTCAAAGGCAAAAAGCTTTATCTTCCTTTACTTTTATTACTCCATCTATTTCGTTATAACATATAAACCAGTGATGGCATTTGACGCGTCAACAAATTAATTTGACGTTTTTGACGTCAAATTTCACGTCAAAAATTTTACGCGTCAAATTTGACGTCAAAAATTAATTAAACCTGACGGTTAATTTGTAATTCTTTAAACAAAAAATGTTGTAATGCAAACATTTTTTTTATTGGCTAATTGAGATCGGGTCTTCTGTGAAAAATAAGTAATAAAAATCACATTAAAGAGCTTATCGTCCCATATTTTTAATAATATGGCACAATTAAAAATTTGACGTCAATTTTACGTGTTTTCAAAACTTGAATTTCGGCCAAAAATGTCGAAATTACAAGAAATTTTATAATTTTCATACAAATTTATCAAAAACCCAATTTTTAGAAAAATTCTCAAAGTTCAGGGAAGGTATTGATTTGACATTTTCAATGATACCAATATCTACATAATAAAATTTGAGGAAAATAAATATATAACCATTTATGGCATATGATTTAATATGACACTCACTGCTTCTGCTTGTACTTCGAGGTAAGTTTCAGAATTTCGTCCTTTGCTGTGGGTATATTCAAATGTCTGTGGACGTTTGCATTTCTTATATAACAAGAGGCTGTGCGAACAATCGCCCAACGAACAATCGCCCAAAAACCAAAAATGAATAATCGCCCAAAAAATTGTACCAACATTTTTGGGCGATTGTTCATTTTTGATTTGGGTGTTTTTTCCTTTTTTTTTTGGCAATTGTTCATAATGAACAATTGCCCAACTGTTTTGTTGTAGTTGTAGCATCATTGTAATTAGAACTCCCAGGATGCTCTAGATTAGATCTGAGCAGCATTTCTGATACCCGGATATCGGGTATCTCTAGTGAAATAATATCTGAAACCAAAATAAATTGGGCAATTTAAAGCTTCAAGCCATTTAAATCGTCGGCCCCGGATGGAGTTATTCCTGCGGAAATGCAGAATGCCGTGGAGATCATCATGGCATGCCTTCAGAGGATCTTCAGTAGCTGCATTGATCTATCCTACATTCCCTTAAAATGGCAGGAGGTAAAGGTTGTTTTCATCCTGAAGGCGGAGAAAATATCGCATACTGGTCCTAAGAACCTCCGACCAAATAGCCTGTAGTCGTTTCTTCTGAAAACTTTAGAGAGACTTATCGACACTTATCTTCGCCGCAGTATAATCACCAAACTACTGTCGACTTCGCAACATGCTTACTTCAAAGGAAAGTCTGTAGAAACAGCTTTACATTCCTTAGTAAGCACTATTGAACAATCTCTTTTTAACAAGGAGTACACCATGCTAGCTTTCCTCGACATAGAAGGAGCTTTCAACAATGTCACCCCCTAGCTATTACCAGACCACTAACGAACCTAGGCGTCGATGCTTCACTCAGAGAATTGATATTTCAGCTACTCACGAGCAGGATTGTCAATGCAAAGCTGGGCGATATGGAGGCAAGGAGATTTGTTAGCAGGCACACCTCAGGGTGGTATCCTCTCTCCCCTTCTATGGAACGTAGCGGTAAATGAACTACTACTAATACTGGAAGGGGAGGGGTGCAATGTAGTGGCCTATGCAGATGATGTTGAGATTGCTGTGCGGGGTAAGTTCCTGGCAACCCTGAGAGATTTGTTACAACATGCTCTCTCGAAGCTCTCAACTTGGACCTCTAACTGCGGTCTGGGTATTAATCCCCATAAGACCGAATTGGTTCTCTTCTCTAGGAAATACAAAATTCCACCGATATACCCTCCCTCTCTACACAGTTAATTTTTCTAAAAAAAACAGTACACTTTTTTTCATTCAAGTAAGCTCACTTTAATAAAAAACAAGCCTAAATTCATGTTTTGAAAAAATTCTTAAAATTTGGAGAACATTTTTATCACTAAACTTTCTTTTGCAAAGATTTTTTGTTATTTTTTTAATCGAAAATATGAGACTGAATATTCTTTCAGTGGCGACATTTGAATGCACTATGAAAAAAATGAACTTGAATACTTTCCAAATGTTTGGAAATGTACCGCATTTTGGAAACTCTTCAACTGGTTTTTCTTTTTGTGTCCACGGAAGAGTGATCAAATTCACTTATACACGGACGAACTTAATGTAGGTCTCTCATTTCGCTTTCCCGACCACTGCAGTGTATTTCAAGCAGAGGTGATGGCTATAAAATAAGTTATGAACTGGCTGCGGCGGAACATAATATCGGCTAAGGATATTATGATTTTCACCGACAGTCAAGCCACAATCAAATCCTTGGAATCTGTCCTCGGACTGTCGCACATCTATTAATGAGATGGCTAAGCAGTTAAACATCCACCTCGTCTGAGTGCCGGGCTATAGAGACATTCCAGGGAACTGCAAAGCTGACGAACTCTCAAGGCAGGGCACCACAATACAGCTTCTATCAGATAAGGTAAAGCTAGGTATCCCGCTCAGCACGTGCAAGCTACTGCTTCGTCTTGATTCCATCGCCAAGACTACCAACAGATGGTCTTCTGGAACCACTTATAACACAACAAGGCAGATCTGGCCGTTGCTGGATCTGATGCATTCTAAGATACTCATCGGACTGCCTAGGACCAGCATTTCGAAGGTGGTAGGTGTGATCACTGGTCACAGTTTGATTGGGCGCCATGCGGTGAGGCTTGGGGTATTCGGTAACGACTTCTGTAGGAGTTGTATGGATGAGGAGGAGGAGGAGACTGTGATACACCTCCTCTGCTCCTGCCCGGTACTGTCTCGAGCAAGGAGGACCCTGTTGGGGTCATTCTTCCTGGACAGTCTCTGTGATCTCTATGCGGCTAACATTTCAGGCCTTCATAGGTTCATCTTGAACTCCAAATGGTTTGGGGCATAGAGGGAAGGAATATGTATCCTGTGGGATCACAATGGACCTCTTTTGGTCTAAGAGTGTCGGCGTGCCGACAGCCACCTTAACCTAACCTAACCTAACAATTCATTTCAACAATTCAATTCAAAAGACAAAACCGGAAATTCTTCTTTTCCTAACAAATAATAATTCAAATACCTTATGCTTAGCAGAATAAACACAGCTAAAAGTCCTTTTTGCCTAGCTTAACGTCAATCTTTAGAATTACTTGCGCTATAGTCTTCATGCTTCGCTAAACATGGAATATTTAATTACTTCCACTATAAAGCCTTTATGCTTAGTGGAATATTCCCAACGTGGGACTCATCCTATCGCCTGACTTTTCGATACAGAACAGTCCGGACTGTGGCGGTTCGGTCACCGGGTAAAAGAGCCATGGGATTCGTCGCAAAAAAAAACCAATTGGAGCTAAATTGGCTGATCTCTAGGGCATCAAAGCTAAATCTCACATATAAAGTTTAAACATACAAAATTATAACAAAACCCATATGGACATATGGAATGGAACTCTGGGGTAGAGCCTCTCCTTCCAACGTGGAAAAACTCCAGAGAGTCCATTTAAAAATCCTGCGACAAATTACCAGAATCCCTTGTTATGGCTGTGCGAACTGTTTTGTTGTAGTTGTAGCATCATTGTAATTAGAATTTTAAATCACAAAAGTTTATTATTAGTTCCGTATTTTTGCTTTAAGCT